>JAUESE010000027.1:6193361-6204401 GCA_032274725.1 Malacoctenus triangulatus
TGTTTAAAACTGTCCACTACACAAACTTTTAGCTACACCTTCCAGGTGCCACAGTGTGAGGGACAACATGGCAGCGGACCGATGCAGAGAAGGACAAGAGTCAAGGTAGTATGTGACAGTCCAACCCTACTCTGCAGTAGTAACAGTATTTCTCAGTGTGTAGTCTAATGTTCTCGAAGAAATCCACACACATTCATCCTGTTAGGTTCAATTTGTCCTTGAATCATTCAATTACATTGTTTGCATAGTGTTCCTTGATTGGGTTAAGCTTTATAATTCCAAAGGATCATGAAAGCAGTAGTATTACAAGAAAGGAAAAACAATGCAATTAGAATTTACTGCAGTTTAATTGAAAAGAAGCAGTGCTATAGTTTTCCCTTGGTGGCAACAATTAGAATGAGTGAATGTTTTTTGCGGGTTTGTGAATGAAAGACGTCACAAGTTTCAGGGTGAAATCGTGTTTCACGTTTAGATTGGTTCCAAGTGATGTTCGAAGCTTTAACAGGAGCAAACTGCATCCCACTCAAACATCTAGATTCTGTGCAATGTGAAGGGCAACACAGTTAGCTTGACCAACACCACCTCCCTCTGATTCCTTTGCTTCACCAACATAAAGTCCTGCATCAAAACGGTACCTCAATAATTCAAACCCAACTGCTGAGTTTACAAGAAATGTATTCATGGTGCTTCTCCCGAGTCGCTCGCTTCTGGCCAACTCTGACTCGACAGCGGTGAGGCTGGATGAAGGTGTGTTTCTGTCTGTATTTTCTTCATTCTTACCCTCCTTCCTGTGATGTGGCGCCGAGTCGTCGGGGACTTGAACGCAGTAGGTCTTCCTGGTCTGGATCCCCCGTCCACACAGGGCACTGACGTTAGCCTGCCGCCGGTCCTGCTGGCTCAGTAAGGGGAGGATGCGACACTCACCCCAGTCCGTGGTTTTCCACACATGTCTGCGCACACACACACACACAATATAGGAATGTAGGAACATACAACATGAAATGAAAACAAAGCAAAAGCTGCACACCTATTTAGTGTGATTATAAGCCTATTTTGTGATTTTATCTGAGATGTTAGCAGGCAAACAGCTGTTCAGTTAAGTCAGTGATGACATCAGTGTTTGGTGGGATTTAAATGATTACAGATTTGAGGAGACAAATTCAAAGCTGCAATCCCTAAAGCAACAAATTGATAAATGAACGCACTTAAAAAGGATAAAGTATCAGTTTCCGCACAGCAGAGCCAGTTGTTTTCTACAAATATCACACAAAGCGGAAGACAAATTAGCCGGAGCGGTTTCTGGCGAGGCGCCTCTCTCGCTGTGTGTCAGGAGGAGGGGAGGCGTGATTATTTCCATTTCAAAACTTCTAAACAAATGTTTGGTTTCAAATATGAAAAAACGCAGTGATGCGGAGAGCAATAATATTTGAGGAGTTTACCAGAACAACAGCCTGTAGTAATCTATCAAATACTTAATTTCCGTAATGACTTTTTCCTAATCATGTAAATCCTCTGCTCTCAGGCACTCCGCCTAGATTTTAGCAAATAAAACAGAGTCTACCGGCAGGGAAAGTAATTCTCCACTGACTACTTTGTTTTGGAGCATGTTGTATGAGTTGAAGCCTATCGCAACCCAAACTCCCACGAAACAATGAGGCTCCGTCGTTGGCCCGCTGTTATCCGTGTCATGTCTATTGAGCCTGGAAATCCCAGCAGCGCGCGAGGTTATTGTGGCTGTCACAAGATAATTGAAGTAATGCCAAAAATATGCATGAAGCGATTCAGTGGTGAAATTATAAATATTTGCAGCCTCAAGGCCCCCCCTCTTTTAATTATGCAGGTGAAAAGGCTCAGAGAAGCAAAATTAAAAAATCATTATTTGGTTTTGGAGCTTGACATTTTCCACACAAACGTTTGCATCAGGAGATCCCACCTGAACGGAGCCTTTGTTTCTGGGGGGGGGGTTGTGAGGAAAAAAGGGAAGGTAATCCTCTCGATGAGGACAAATTGAAAATACCTGGGGCAGCTCGGGAGTAAATCTCCGATGATGTTGCAAGCTTCTTTCTCTTCAAGGCCGGGACAGCGCTTCCCACCGCCAACCGGGATCTGCGTCATGGTCCGTGACCGGAGGCGGTAGCCGGGAGACAAGTCGGTGGACCGGCAGGTCTTGGAGCAGGGACTCCACGGCGACCAGTCGGATGTCTGGCAGCCTTTGGGCATCACACATGCCTGGAATGTGAGGGGGGAGCCGTCCTTGATGCAGAGACTGCAGATTAAGAGGTTGCATCACTGACAAGTTGGAACAAACCCAAAGACCTGAATGTCGCCTACGATGTGTCACCTTCGTAATGCTTTCAGTTTTCTACAGTACAGTCCAATGGTCAGTGATGGACTTCTATTGAAGATCTATTCCAATTATTTCTGGAGTTCTTTTGTCTATAATCTCATAGACACGAGGTGACACGAGGTGAAATATTCTCATTTAGCACAAATTTTGGCAGGTGAATCAATGAATAAACGAAAAGATGGAGTACAGCAGTTCTGTAGAAAACAACTGTGTGTGGACTATATTCGAAATTCAGAATACGGGTCAGATGATGCCAACTGTGAATCCATGCTCATACATCCAGAAGTGTTCTGTGGTCCACCGCAATCAATTATCCAGTGAGTTTAATTGGTCGGACATGGACCTTGTTATCTTGGACCCGAAGCCCGTCATCCGGCCGAGTGTAGGGTTGTTGAAGCTGCTTGCTTGTGCGAGGACCAACATTGTCTTTCTGATGGGCGTGGTCACTGCTACGTGTGTCGCTTTCGAAAACATGTGACGTGGTCTCATCTGTTTCATCCAAGTTGTTTCTCTCTCTCCCTGTGATGACTCATCTGGCGCGTCAGTATGTTCGTCACAGAGACAAACTCAGGTGTGGAGAGAAACATTTGTAGAGTAACGATGAGATAAGATCAGTCCTGCCATTTCTAAGAATCACAATTTCTTTCAGTGATAATTAGTTGCTTATTAAATGCTTTCAAGTCTCAGCTCTGAATACAATGATGCCATCGCTTAAAAAAGAAACAAGTGGTTGCTTTCAAAATCAAAGAAACATTTCCCGTTGGACTCCCGTCTCTGAAATCTAAATGTGCTGTACATCCGATTCGTATCCGTGTCAGGACAGGTCAGCCTGACTGTGTAGCCGAAACGCTCACTTGAGAACATGAAACAAGGGCATTAGTCATATAATTACAGCTTCCATTGTTTAATTCGAGCGGTGCAATTAGTGAAGTTATTAAGATGTGAGCACAATGCTCAACTTCAAATTTTACTTTGTAATTAGGCTGTAAGAAAAGCAGAATGAGGCCGAACTCATGTGGGAAATCCATATTCAGAGGCTTCAATCCTCCTTAAAAAACTATGCTAATCAGGCCCTGTACAGTAAACGCTCTCTTCACACTCCAGCTATAAAGCCAGCGAACCGTCGAGGATGAGTATCACACGCATAACAAGACGCCTCATTTTCGAGGCCCTTTGTCTAAAGCAACGCGGGACAAACAAATGTCATCATAACAAAGCTGGTGGTGATCATTAACCTAACATCATAATGATTCATGGTTCTAAACATACGAGGGGTGTGAAACAATAAAAGCGTGTCATTCCAATAGGGTCTCAATGACAGGTTGTGCGGTTTCCGATGAATGGCTGTCAAAAATTGATTTTAATAGTCGGCTAATGGCGTCAGTTTACACCAGGAAGATGCTACAGTGGCATTTAGTCAATATAATATACACCCAGTGATTTTTTTTCCCTCCCCTTCACATGAAGAGAAAGCACAGGAGGGATCGTGGTTTATAGCCATGCGATGGTATTTACGTGTGTGCGTGTGAGCATGAGTGGAAAAATCCATTCTTATCAAATCCAAATATCAGGGTTAACTCCAACAGCAGGAACCAGAGAGGGGGGGGGCGCACTTGACATTTAACACAATAATGCCTCAACCCCCCTCGACCATATGCTGGCGAAACAGCAGCTCTCACATAACCTACGTATAATTGAATAAATAACCCCCATCAGCAAAAAAGGCGTTGTATTCCTCCGCGTGAGGAAAATGTCCCACTAAGCATCATGAAGGGGGTGACCACAGATCAAGTCCCTTGGGTTACAGTAGAATATAAAATGAGGGGGATAGAAACCATACAATAAATGGGGAGGGTGGCGGCCTTCAACAGTGAAATTATCAGAGTGGGAATACAAGGAAGGAGAAGGCAAAGTGAAGACGACCATTGTACATGTTTATGAGGATTAGAGACAGTAAATTCAAATCACAGGTTTGAGATGAGATGGAATCCTGACGGGTGCAAAGGTTCCTGTTTCTATGAAAGTAACTTCATGTCTGAAGCTTCCTCGGGTTTTGTGGACTGCATGCCTGTAATCCTGCGAGGAAAGTTGGATATACAAGTTGGCGATTTCTAACTTTGGCCAGTTTTTTGTCGGGGGGGGGGCTGCCTGCTCCGGTGGATTCAGCTCGACAGCAGCGTGATGCAAAAACAACATATGCCACGGATGCCAAAAAACTCACTGTGAAACACGAGTTATCCGCACAGAGTTGACCTGTGCAACCTTGGTGCATGGCAGGTGTGCCAGAGGAGACGGCATGGAAAAGACTCAGTTGTAAAGTTGTGGCTGAGGCCGTCAGATGGTTGTGGTGGTGTAGCAGTTAGCACTCTCACAGCAGGATAACCCTGGCTAAATTGTAGGCTGAGTACCTTTTTCTAGATTTACATGTTCTCTTTGTAAGGGAGGACTTTTTCTGCATTTCAACGTGAGAGCGTCTTACCTCAGCATGGCGTTCTTGCCGTCGCTTCTCGTGCAGCGCACATGTCGCGTCTGGTACCCCACCTCCAGTTCCCATGACATTGGGTACTTCTGTGCATGAGTGCGTTGGTGGTGGTGATGGTGGTGGAGGGTGTGATGGGTCTGCTGATAGGAAGCCTGCGTGTGCAACGTGACCGTGTTGTTCTCGTTGGAGCTGGAGCCAAAGTCCACGGTGGTCCGCCCGCTCAGCAGGGCGTCCTTGTGATGGGGCAGCCGGCACTCGCTCCACGCCCCGACTTTAAGGCTGTACTGGTACTCCCCCTCCTCGCCGGAGCATTCGGCCGGGCTCGAGCAAGTCCTGATCTCCGTGAGGTTGGGACAGTGCGCCCCTCCGAACATCGGCGTGGAGAGAACGTGTCGAGTCCGATGCCGCAGGCCCGAGCCGCAGCTTTTGCTGCAGCTCGACCAGGAGGTGAAGTCCGAGACCACGCAGTCCTGGGGGCAGGGAATGAGGCACGCCTGCTCCACAGGTGGCTTCTGGGAAAAGAACTCGCATATCCTCGAGGTGACCGCGGTGCGGTTGGAGGTGCGCACGCAGTGCACCTTGCGCCGCTGGATGCCGTGCTGCGCCGTGACGCACTCGGCCGTCCTCAGCTTGAGCTCGTTGGAGAAGAAAGGGACGAGCACGCAGCCCCCCCAGTCGGACACCTCCCACTCGAAGAGGTCCTGGTGCCAGTCGCACACCTTAAAGCACTGCCTCCGGCTCTCGGGCTTGTCCGCGTGCTGGCAGTGGGAGTGGTGGGTGGTCCAGCCCTCTGTGTGCATGCACCATATTGTCCTCGTCTGAACCCCACCGGAGCCACAGCTCTCTCCAACACACTGACCCCACTGGCCTGCAACAAAGGAAGACGCACGCAGAGGGCATTTTCATTAAAAAAAAGTGAAGCTTTTGAAAAAAAAAATGACAATTTAAATTGCAGCTATCTGGCAGCTTGCAATCAAACACAATTCAAGGCCATTCACTTAACCTCCATGATTGCTTTATTCATGAACTGAGGAAGAAAGGAACAAAGGGACTGAGAGTAATCAAACCACTGGCAGACATCAATATGAAAAAATACAAGGTCACTTTCTCGGTCATATCGCAAGAGTCATTTCAGTTCATAATCTCAAACGAGGTATTTGGAAAAATCCATTAATTTGTCATTTGACATCTAAGTTTCGGGAAGTCTGACCATTTCCATCACTGTAAAACACGAGATTGTCAGTCGAAGAACACGCGACACACGGGAGGTTTTGTGAGAGCTTCAGAAAGGCGATGATTGGAGTTTATTGATTGTCATTAAATATTAGAAAAAAACAACGAAATGGCATTCTGCTGCGGTCTCACTCTTTACTAACAACACAACTGTCATTGCGGAACGCAGTCATAAACCTTCCAGAAAAAAAATCGTCAGCAGAGAGGAAATGTCCAGAAAACAAACCGGCGACAAAGCCCTTTTTTTCATTTTCTAGCAATAGTCCATGTGAAAAGCATCGGCTCAAGAAGAAGCTGCTCACAACTCCTCAGTCCAAAAAGGTCAAACTGACAAACGCGAGCTTAATTAAATTTCATTTCTGGCGTCCTGACAGTTGATTCCGTCGAGGCCTCGGAGGACCGGTAGCAAAGAGAGTTTCAGAAATAGAGACAAGTGACAAAGGTGAATTAACAGTCGGGCTGACAGGCTAATTCTTATGTCAGTGCGCACAGTTCCTCCAACTAATTTGTTCTGTATTATTGCACACAATCGGAGTTTTGGTTCAACGATAATTTTCATCATAGATTTAGAAAATGTGTTGAGAATAAACCTGAGCAGCATTGGAAATGACGCATTCTAAAGTGGAGCATCAGTGTCACAACAAGACTTCTCACCGTGATGAGTGTGAGCCTGCTTGTTACTCGTTAGTTGTTGCACACATGAAAACAGTTGTTGAGCTGCAGAGCTGCTGTCTCTCAAAGCCCTGCGAGTCCACCACACTTTTTGCAGTGGGCTCAAAGTTGTCCTCAGGATGCCCTCTCTCTCTCTCTCTCTCTCTCTCTCTCTCTCTCTATTGTTGGTATTCACCATTCCATCTGAGTGCCGATGTGTTTGAATTCAGTGTGATGCACCAGAACAGCCCTGCCCAGTGGCTGTTTGGCAAACATCAAAGTTTGTGCCACCAAAACACGGACGCACCGAGCAATTTTCTACTTTCGTCAAACAGCGACAAGTCTGGGTACTTTGTGGTCACAGAGGGAACAAAATTGCTCATAGCTTTCTCGCCGCTGCGAAAACTTCCATCAGGTACAAATTGTAGCTTAAAATGTGCCACTTCCATGAACTCGAGCTCACTCTCGCTCTCTATTTCGGAGCCAAAAATTTTTTTGAAGCCATCATTTCGTGCATACAGTACACAAGGTAACAACGAGAACTGTGAAGCCCCATGAATTCATTTATTTGTCTTCTCGAGCGCTCCTTTGATCTTAAGGTAGGACAGGGTGTTCATATCCATGTTATTTGGACTGTTGGGGTAAAACGGGGGAACCCAAACATGCACAGGGATAACATGCAAACTCCACGCAGGAAGGCCAAACCCACCCGTGTCCTTCTCACTGTGCATGAACCACCACGCCAGTCTGCAGCAGCATGTGGAACTTGTGAAACACAAAGGCCTCCGATCTGCAGCCCCCCTCCCCCCCAACTTGCTGAACACATTTCTCTGCTTTAATTATTTTCTTGAGTGGATTCTTTCTCTCCCTGATCCTTCCTGGCATGTGTGTGTGTGTGTGTGCGTGTTGAATAACTCGTCTTGCTTATGAGCTGCATCAGACTCTGCATCTACAGCTTTCTTCCGACACATGGTCACAATATGTGGATTAGTGCTCTGAAAAAAACTTAATTAAACTTCAAAAATTCACAAATGAAAATTCTGGGACTCCCTTAGTTTCGTTTTTTTTTCCTGACCTTTTGTCTTCTTTTTCAAAAGAAGCACAGATAAGTCAGAATGAGATCAGATTTGTGATATTAAGTGGTTATTCCAGAGTCGGTCACATTCAGTTCTCATCCACTTATTTTGCCACATGCTATGAAAAAAGATAATTTGATTCATTTCTTCTAATTGGAATTAAATTGATGTAATAATGGGCTCCTACTGCTTCCCAAATTGCTTTCGAATGACAACCCGCTCAAACTGTTTTACGCCGTCTCGTGACGGAGGAATCTGTTAACACTGTGTTTCTGGCCGCTGATCAATACGACGAGGCCGTGTGGAAGCTGCTGCTGCTGGAAGCCGTTTTAAATTACTGAATTTCTTTTTTTTTGTTCATAGCTCGTTGGAGCACATCATTGCATTTCTTTGTCCTGCTTGGCTTTGCGGTGTTAATCGTACCTACGGTGTAACAAATACAATTACATGATGATGATAGTTTTCTACGTCTCAAAAACGAAAAAAACTCAACATGACCCGATTCAAATGGTGGAGATGCACAATCAGCATAATTGATTGCTTTAATTTACAGTTAGGTTTTAACTCTGCAAATGAGAAGACGTGATTTATCCGTTGGACTGGGAAAAGCACAGGATATGTAACAAATTGCAGCTCTTAATATGTAAATAAACACACGCGGCCACATATTTATTTGCATTTAAAGAGCTGCAATTTTCATGCGCCGCAAATACAACACCGTGACAATCTTAGTCTGGTATTACCGTCATTTTGTCTTCATTTACAGCTGCAGCTCGAAATATCCAAAGGCGGGCGTCTTTTCTTATAAGACCGCTCCGATTTTCCCCTAATACCCATTTCGGTTGATCCATTCAAACTGCAGTCTGTCCGTGTTGCCTTGCATTTACATTATTTGCCCTGTTACTGGCTTGTGCCATCATTTCCTGCTGCCGAGCACCACATGAGACAGTGTGTTAAGGCAAATATGCAGCTGTGCTGGACAGAATCTGGATCATTTGGGGCTAGACTGGGGGTCTCCTTATTGGATTCTGCCATACAGCGCGGTGTATTGCACAACGCCACAGTAATGACTCGCACGACAACAACTAACAAGACACAGGACCACAGCGTTATTGATTCCTTTCCCAGTCTACGTGCCACACAGCTTATTCAAAGGTCAGACCATACGATGCTGAAGGCAAAAACAAGCATGCAAATAAAATTGAGGTTCAGATTTGGTTCCCGGAACCAAATATTTGTCGAAAATTACCCTGAAATTGCCAGCAGGTAACAGAGGTCCAAACGCAGCACGGAGGACGGAGTGTGTTTGGTTGGCTGCATTCATTCTGACAAAAGAAGCTATCCAGCAATTAAATGCATTGAAAGCCACAGCAGAGGGGATCAAACTCTAAGTTGTGATATGTGATGTGACTTTGCAGATGCATGGTACCCTCGTCGTTCGCTCTCTCGTGTTACAAAGGGAATTATCCCAGCTCAAGTCCAAGCTGAGGGCATCCCTTTGTTGAATGTCCATACACTTCTCATGTAGAACTGGATATTCTCTGGTTTCTTTGGCTTCTTCCTGCTCCACAGGTTGATTGGTTTACGCGTGTCTCTCTGTGATGGACTGATGACCTCCCGGTGCCTTTCACATCCAGTCAAACGCAGGTTGACTGAACCAGGAAGATCGGAGGGCAGGTGCATTTCGCTTTAGTTAATCTACAGTTTGAATTACCTGTGCTGCCAGTAATCATTTACATCACTGAGGCTTCCTGAATGACATTGAACACGACCCACGTCAGGATGGGGGCGAAACTACTTGAGCTCGCTTACATGGCTAAACTTGGATGTCAGTCATGTAACAATTCGAAATGCTGTCATCGTAGCTCTCACGCTACAACTGCTCCGCACAGTGTTAATAGAGACTCTTTTCTGTCCTGCGAAAACTTAGAGCCCCCCCCTCCCATAAAAAATACAAATGGGCTGCTCTAAAAATAGACCTGACAAGCTCTGTACAAAAGTAAGATATGAGCACTAAGTCACAGCTGAGCTTAAAGACCTTCAGTGTCAACACAGCTCATGTCCTTCTCCTTCCCTCAGCTGAGTGCACAGTCCTTGTGGTTGCCGGTGCCCCCCCCCCCCTTCATGATAAACACTCTTTCATCAGCATGACCAGCTTTGCTCAATAGTGCTGTTTTCAGACGGTGCCAGGATATGAGTGCGTGATTTATGGAGGTCTGATTGGGAGTGATTCTGCTGCCAGGGGAGCCCGGCTAACACAAGCACTAGTTCATCTCCTAAGCTCTGAATAATCACTCTCTCGATCTGTCAGCATCAGCATCTGTCAGCCCCCCTCAGGAGGAACCGCTCGCCCACAGCTCCTTCGTTCCTGTCGCACTTAGTCGCCTTGCTTACACCTCCGGGGGCGTCGCGATCCACGGGGCTCCCGCAATATTTACCATTCAATTTGCGCACCGCCCTCCCAACCCCCTGCCTAAAAAACACCAAACAAAAGCCAAAAAAAGCTGAAAACAGACCTGCGACCACAATGCGGGCAAGAGAGACAGGAATTAAACTTGACCAGCGTAGCGCGACCAAACACGTACTCTCCTTTTCAGGCGTGTTCAGTCGGACCCCTAAGTTGGACAAATGATGGCGAGGCCGCGCGATAATAGCCGGCAACACGCGGAAAGCAATCTCCACCGCGGCCCCACGGCAGACAGATGGAGGCAAAGAAGAGAGAAGCAAACAAATAGGCAGTAAACTGTCTGCTAAACTGCAGCGGGCAGCGCTCCATCAGGAGAACACCGCGTTCACTGCCACTAAATCTCACACCTCTCTGATCTATTTAATTACATTTAGTAAAGGCATCAGTGCCTCCAGTCTGTTAAAAAATGTTCAGGGTTTGGAGGTGCTCTATATTTTCTGACTCCGTGCCTCCTTTTATCCAGAGGGGGAGCAGCGAGGGGGGCTTTAAAAATGTTTGACCTTTCCAAATTCAGCTGGAAAGTTTGACACAATTATATTTTGCTGGTGAAAGGAAATGTAGTGTGTCTCACAGTACTGACGACTCCATTAAATACTCACCTGGAATCAAACATCGCAGAGAAAATGCATGTTGTGGACAGACTACCAAAAAATTTTCAATAACTTGGAAAAAAGACAATAATAAAAAACTGTTGTTTTCAAGCGTGAGATGTAGTGAATAATTGACTACACACAGACACACACAAACTAACAACAGCTGCAGTATTTTTGTGCATTTCCTCGAA
>JAUESE010000027.1:6214252-6231807 GCA_032274725.1 Malacoctenus triangulatus
AATACTTGATGCTCGTTTAATGCACAAAAAGAATGCTTCGAAAGTTCAGCACAGATATACATCAATCAGCCAAACAATAAGACCCCCTGATATGCCAAGTTCATTTATTCTAATAACGCTTATGTGGGAATAATCGTCAGTTCAGGCAAACATCAGCATGTGAAGGAATTGGATCGAGGCTTTGAGGACGGTTGGGAGCTTCTACAAGCGATGTTGGGTTTTTGCCCCTTGACTTGGTACATGGTTCGACACACCGAGGGGCTCTATTTTAGAAGTCTGAAGCGCATCAGGGCGTGTCCAAGTTAGCTTCTGTGGCCATCACCAACGCTTCACCGGAGAAGAAGCTGATCTGACACTAATGTCCTGCAGCTCCACTGGGTGAAGACACCGAGGCACATGCAGGTGTCTTTCCTGATAATGATCATTTGGGCTCCTGTAAAGACCAATAGGTGCCTTTTACTGCTAGAAGTGAGCCTCAATTATTGATGTATTTTTTTTATATTGAAGGTGTGACGTAGACGTGGCTATTTTTTTCTGGTGACATAGAAAAGAGAGCTTGTCCATGTTATTGTTTTGCTCAATTTAAACCAGTTTGAAAATAATAACTGCACCATTGCAAACCATCAATAATGCATGTGCCATGTTGTGCACTTTAGTCCACCAAAACATTGCTCTTCAAGGTCAACTGGAGTCATGCAGTTTGTGTCACAGCAGTTTGGCACGACAAGGTAAACCCACCGAATATCAGACGCCTGATTTCAGTTTAGTAGTGAAGATAGTATCAATTTCTCCTGACACAGAAACGACCGTTTCAGGACAAACAGTAGAAAAACACAAAGTAAAACAACACGTCAGTGTTTCTCGAAAGGGTTGCGAGAAAAAAAGGTCACTGGGTTAATATGTTGCTCCGAAACGACAGCAGGTCAGAACAAATATAGAAAGCGGATGAGTAATAATTCATGACACGCGGTCATTAGCCGGGCCTCATGGTGGCTCCAGGCAAACATGTCATCCCGTTTCAAAGATGTCTTCCTCCTGGAGCACAAACGTTCAAAGTACTGAAACTGATGTGCACGGAAACTCGGACGCAGTCACATGGTTCCACAGTGGAGGTAAATGAAAGATCAAACCCTAATTAAAGGTTCACCTGCCTTCTCTCCTCATGATTAAGTGCTGGGCGTCGGGGGTAAGAAAATGATGCATGGCATATCTGAACTTTTATTAATTATAGGCTGTGACTTTGGTGCAAATTTGGACCAGGGGGCACTTGAACACGTCCTTCCATGTTACCAACTTTGCAGGGCTCCAAGACACAACTTCAGATGGTTCACACAGAGACGGTTGCTCTTTTCTATTCTGGGTTCCTTCACACTAAGAGAGTCTGAGAACTCATCTGGAGTGGGTGGGCCCAATATTTTCACCACTCTGTTCCTGAATGGGTTCACTTTCACTCGACAAGGCCTGAAAAACGTTGTGCATTGGCAACAGGTGGTGGGAAACAAGGAGTTGCCCAGAATAGAAAAATAGACCTCGCTCTTTGTCCTTGCTCCACTTGGTCCGTTTGCCTCTCATGTTGAAGACTAAGCACAGCAGTTGACTTCCAAGCACACAAAGACCCACATTTTTAGATGGACCAGACTTCAGATATGCGTCTGCTATTCTCCAGTTGGATACTTAGCTTAGCTTGTTAGCTGAGTGAGCAGGTTTAGTTTAAGACGCTTCTATCCTGGTATGAGTTGTTCTCATATAAAAATGTGCATCGTTTAAAGTAATGTGGTCAGTGAGACCACATAAAACCAGTCTAAACATTCTCACAGCACAGGTTTAAACAGCTGGTGTGCTATGTGAATGCACCAAGAGTCACTGTTAAATGTTTCATTTCTCTACTTGTAAAATAAATTACCAGATAATTTCTTACTGCTCTGATGATAAAGAGTTCTGTTAAAACGCTGCAAATTTTGAACCCTACATAAAGACTGTAGGCTTCGGCTCATTGGGTGTGTCAGAGTTCATTCCCTCTACTGGGGGGAAGACTTGACTCGAGTGAGACCCTCCCTCTCTCTCTCTCTCTCTCTCTCTCTCTGCCCTGACCAGCTCATCATGCCTGCTGTCATTTGTAACGAGTGGACACTTTGAAGTGGGATTGTGTCATTGAGGCTCTTGTGCCATTCACCAGCTCAAGCCTGACGCTGCCAAAAAAAAAGCCGGTGTGAGAGAGCATGATCCCTGATCAAGGAAAGCCCCCAAAGCTCCCCTACAGCAAAACCCACCAGCGCCCCTCTTTCCCATCACTCTCTGTTTATCATTACACCAGTGTTCTCTCCCCCTGCTTGCGTCTGATTGAAATGCAACTTTGTGAGGGCCTCATTTAAATCTCTGTGAACTGAGCTCCCACTTGAGTTCCACACAAGTTCAACATTACGACTTGAGGTTTGTGAAATTCAATAATAATTTTCTTTTAAACACGATCCAGGGTTTGAAGGCCGGGGAGATGTAGTCCTGAGGTAAAGTCACTTTGCTGGGATGAATAATTAAAAATCATCTGTGCACACTCCTCCACACACAGACTCCTCCGACTTCTGAGGAATCGTAACACTTTATAATTTTATTATGAGTCCAACCTCGATTCTAAAAAGGTTAGGGCAATGTGTGAAGTATCAGTCAAAACAGGATGCAAAGATTTGCAATTCTCATAAACTGATATTTAATTTACAATGGAGCATATCAAGGGTAGAAGATGAGACATTTAACACTCATTGTCGCAGATCAGCTTATTTTGGTTTCGATGTCAGAAAAACATCCAAAACATTAGATAAGAAATTGCTGAAAACTTAAGAGGTGCTGATATAAACACGGAAAAAAGGAGCATTTGCATTTTCTAACCAGGTGCTCGAGAACAAGCCGGTAACATCACTGGGTGCAATGAAAGGCACATTTTCAAGGGCCTCTCACAAGAGACGTCTGTGGAAAAATATTGGTCCAACATTTGTTTGGGAAAAGAGAGAAAAAGTTTTCAAGTGCAAAACTGGGATGAACTTGAAAAACTCTTCCTCAACAACAGTGGTCCCCAACCTGACCCCAGGACCCCGACTGTTGTTTAAATTAGGTTTGCATCAGCATTTGTGAATGTCTGAGCTCGTACTCTTGAATTCACAGAGAACACTGCAGTTGCAACTTTTTTTGGAGGAAACATTTTGTCCATTTGTAGACATCACGCTACTTCTTATTGGCTCGTAGTACAAAAGCCAGAATCACTGATAGTACGTCGCATTAGAGCCACTGATGTGTGCAGCTCACACAGACAAAACACAAATACATTCAACTGCTGCACAGAGGGAAAAAAGGAGTTTGGGAGAACATGAGGTTCCAATACAGGAACGACCAAAGAACTTGCATATTCCTGCAACACAAGGCTCGACTGCCGACTGCCTCCAGTACAAAAGCATGGGAGAAGTGAGCTCGACATTTCAAAAGGATCTGATGAAAAGGTGAAATATATGAGGTGTGGTCTGTCCTCTGTGCTTAGAAAAACCCCTTCAGAGTCGCCTGTTGCATCAAATTCTCCTGTTGTGTTTCATGATCACGCTCAGATTGTTCATAAAGACTCTCACTCATAAATATATGACAATTGCAAGTTTGATGATCACCAAAAACTGAACGTACTTCTCATTCTATTGGATGAGACTTAAAAAAAAAAAAAAAGAGACCCCAGAAAGTGGAGGAGTAAATATGTGTACACCTGTTCAGGCTCACTCTGTAACGGTGACAAGTGGTCTCCTCCCCTTTCCATCAGCACCACTCTGTGTGGAGTCGACATGTTGGTCTTTGAATGTGGAAACTCTCCTGCTGAACGACCCAAAGCACTACTCAACATTTCACTTCAGAGTGAGTCCCCACTTCATCGTTTGTCAGTCCTGATTTGATTTTCTTTCTATGGATGTGACTCTCCCTTTTCACCTTGCACGCAAAGCACAGAATTGTAACATGTGAAGCCCACACTCTAATTAAATAATCACACACAGACACACAAATCAAGAGCCGTGCTAAACAAAAAAAGGGATAAAAGTTAAACATTAAAAGAATTAATTAAAATGGTTTGTTGTGCTCATTGAGCTAAAAGAGGTCGCGTGAGCTCATCCGCTGCATTCACCAACAAAGAAGCATTCGGCGGCTCGTTCCACAGGTGAGCCGGTGAAAACCAAGGTGACAAGGCTGAATGGAAATGTCACGTGAAGAGACACAGCTGAACACCGCGGAGACTCACAAGCCATCTGTGATTGGGAAAAATGCTAATTGAAATCCTATGTATAGCTTTCTGTAAATATCCCACCGTTACACCTCTGTCTTGGCTTTATGAAGGAGCCAGTCTCCTTGTATTCCACAAGATGATGAAGGTGGACGCTTAAGTTTGCAGGTATGAGGGTTATAGGGGTCACGGAGTGATTGTGGCAGTTCGTTTGGAAAAAAGAGGAACACCGAGAAGTCAAAAATCAAGCCAGGCAAGACATCTGCTAGACACAGACACACAAATGAGTCCCATTTCTGTTAGGTTCGAGTCTGCTTCTCTCTGTCATGCTAAATTAGAGCAGTGCTCATGATTCAGCGCGGCTGCTGACCATGGAGGAGCCCAGAGTAGTGCTCGACAGATGATGGATGCACTCACTCACGGTGCCACAGCAGAGCCCGGTGACATCGGATTATAAACAAGGGGTTTGAGGGGGGGAAGACAAAATTTGTCTGATTTATGCTTCGCGTGGTGGCTTCATAAAAGAAAACGGGATTTATTCACAGAACCTGTCGCTGTGACATTACGACGAGGAAGCGTCGACAGATCTACTGAAAGACTCGACAAAGACGCGGCAAACATGAGAATAAAAGGGGGAGTCGATCAAACGCATCAAAAGCAACAGCTTCTGTATGAATCTACCATTTAAAAAAAAACGTTTGAAAATGAATTGTACGTGTTTGGAAAACCTTTGTCAAGATCATGTGAAAACAGGGAAACTGTGGCGAAAACTCACAAAGCTTTGGATGATTTAAAGCACATGCTACATGTTGTACAGGTCAGAGTTGACCAGCCCCTCCACCCGTTTCTCCTTCTCCTGCTTCCTTCAACAAACCCACCGACTCCACCTGCATCTGCAGCCATCACTTCACAACAGGTAATTATCCAAACTTTTATCAAGCGATACACACACACACACAAAAATCCCCCCTTCGGTCTCGCAGACATCTGGCACAATAAAATGACATGCCCATCGATTTTCTTTGTGATGCCGTGTGTGTTTGTGTGTGTGTTTGTCTTATTTTCAGCTGTTGATGAAATTTGAGAGGCTGTAATTACACTCTTTGTTCCAGTGCCATCAGCAGACATCAGCTCCCAACACAGCAGAGCCCCCAAACAGCGGCGGCTCATTTATTTGAGAATTAACCTCGTATACCTAAACAAATTTTAAGCTTTCTGGTCATAAATGGAGATAATAGCGCATCACTTTGTAACCTTTGTTGGCCGTGATCGACCCCGTCGTACAGAAAGATGGATGGATGGATGATACTGGCAGGATGAGCCCACATGCATTTCCTTCTCTCACAGCCGCCCTCTCCTTCCCTTTCGCCATCCCCTCTCTCCTCCTCCCTCCTCCTCCTCCTCCTCCTCGTCTCCTTCCTCCATTTTTGGTTGATGTGTTTCAGCACAGCAGTTCATCAAAGGGTGAAATCAAACCAGCATTTTTTTTGATGGACAGCACTCTGCAATCAGAAAAAATGACTCATCCGGGAGTGTTTCTCAGGTAAGAATAAAATACATTTGGTTTCACCTCGCTGTCTCTCCCGAGTGTTCCCTGCTGGGTCAAACACACAGTAAACAGAGGAGGCTATTTTAACAGGTCTCCGCAGACGCCGCTGCTCAAACACGGAGAATATTATTAAGAGTCTTTTCTGGCCTTTCTTTTTCCTTCCTGTGTGGAAAGCTTCAGCAGGGAATTTTTCCCCCTTCGCGATCCTGCAAAGTTCCTTTACAACATTCAGTATCGTATCAGTAATTGTCGAACAAGATCGCAGCCATGGAGTCGAAGTCCTCACAGGAAATACAATCATTGGTTAACCTATTCACTTCGGTCAGTCTGCAGCTGTCTTTGTCGGCACTCCAGCATGGAGAGCAGCTCGTCAGGACATTTCGCTATGCAGAGAACGAACACAAAAACAGTTTTTTTTTCTGTATCTTCACCTCATTTTCAGTGTGTGCTTTGTTTAGCTCACTTGTTACGTTCAGCAGTTTTCTCACTGACCTCACACCGCCGCAGTCTTTTTGAGACTTTTCGGCTTAGTTTTCATGAAGCAAAGAGGCGTTTATCTCATTAAAACCATTGTAACAACAGCAGGCGTGTCATGTTTTGCTAATGCAGCAAATACCCTTCTTTTCACCCCCTCTTTTCTATAATCTGGTATTACAATGGAGCTCCTCCACCAGAGAGCATTTTGAGAGCATATTAGGAGGCCTGACAAAAGTGAGGAGGAGAGTGATGGAGTAATAATACCATGTGACACTGGGGCTTAATTTATTTCGCCGTGCGCTGCCAAGGATGTCGGATGCTTTGTCCGTCCAATCCAAGCAGTGACAAATAATTTTTTTTTATTACGGGATCTTTATGTGTCTGACCTTTACACAGACATACAGAACGCTCAAAGTACAAGGTCACTCGCGTCTGCCTCACAACTGCTCCCAACTTCTGGCGCGACTTCAAAGATTTGGACACCATCCTGCCTGGCGTCCCTCACGGCTGATTTACCGACTTTTTTTTTTCCCTTTTTCTTTTTTTTTCCCCACTTGGTGCCGTTTGCAGCAGCGGAACAGGAGAATTTCTCGTCAGCACATTTTACTCCATTTGCATTAAAGCAACTGAAAGTGTTGACTCGGCAAATTTGGGTATTGTGGCTTTTAGCTCGTTCAGTTTGTCTCCATCCTCCAAACTCATTCTGAGTAAAACACTTCAATTATTATTTGGGTTACACCCAGTTAAAAACTGATCATCACATGTTAAATATGGTATATACTCTTATCCTACACTGGCACAAGTACAACATGATCTATATGTGTGTATTAATATAGTCCCTGAAGAGGCCACCAGTCCATCACAGTGCAGCAACTGGCCGAAGCTCCTTGTTGCCTTTTTATTGAAAACAGACAATATGCTGATTACTATTGCACCTGCAGTGAGACGCAGCTGCACTATGAAGCATTACGGCTCCTTGTGCAAGTTTCTTTGTTTTAGGAAAGTACACATGGGAGCTCAAACCCCCACGGAGGACAGTTCTACACCCCCCCCCCCCTCCAACGATCACACCTATCTACATTGATAAAAGAGTGATGTATCAAGGAATAGCTCTTGGGGCCTAATCAGACAAAATCAGTAGCTCAAGATACGCCTTTTATGTATTCCAATATGAGTATTAATTGAAGCTGCAGGAGGCGTTCAGTAATGAGATGACCTTCTATCTTTTTTTTTTTCCCATCATTTACACAATGACACTCCAGGCTGGATATTACTTGTAGGGAGAGGAACTCCCCATAATTACCTCTGTCTCCCAATGCTCGTCCTGGCTGCGTGCCGTTCCCAATTACGCCTACAATCCTCTTGTGGAAAATTCAGCCAGCGATACGTCCGTCCAGAACCGGGCCGTTTTGTATAGGAGTGATGTGAAAGGCCTCGGCCGTTTGAAAGGGGGACTTCTGAGAGGGGAGACGCTGTGAAAAGCGAACTCCGAATATCCCCGTGGGATTAAGGATCTCCTGCCTCGCGGCTCTCCCGGGACTACCCACCGGCTTTTATGATAACCTCAATCAGTTCCCTGCCAGTCAGGCGGAAGGACACGAGTTCAAAATGAGATCTCCACTGAATAACCAAATGCTGAGGGCTTTCCAGGAGACCTGCCATACTTAGCCGAGGACGCTTTGATAGCTTTTATATGCAGCTTGCCATAACAAATATGGCCCGCTCAATGCTGATCAAATTGATTTTAAACAAAGCAGAGCGTCAGGTTGCCATTCACTTTATTGTTAGTGCTTTCTGTCAAAGCTGTGCCCCAAGGCAATACTTAAAAATGCAAAGCGGATGTGTGCCGGGTGTAAAACAGCCCGAGATATAGAATATCTAATTGGGACAGCATATTTCAGTCTCAGATCAATAGTCAACTTTGAAATTTATTCACCTTGATCCTAATCAGGTCGACTTGGTGTGCTAGATTTAGCTTACCCAGGGGAGACACGTGGAGGCAGATAACAGGCTGCACTTCTTTATTTCAGAGTTTACCAAAGCAACATTTGTGCATATTTGTAGGAATTTGCAGAAATCTTACATTAATCTGAGTAACTGTTTAAGGTCTAATAAATACTTTAGATACTGTACATAGGCTTAAAGGAAACACTTGATTCTGTTAATGGGCACAAGAATTAGATATGGGAGATTTAGAGGTGACTGTCGGTCATGTGGTTTGTCCCTGCGCCTCATTCGAGGTTTGATGCTCAAGCTAAAATGTCCTTCTGCATTCATCCATCGGCTTTAATTTACCCAGATTCATTTCACATTTGCCTGACATACGGTGAAGCAAATAAACAAACAGTAAACAAACAAAGGTATGAAGCAGGACCTTTCTCTGTAACGGGAAACTTCCGAGCAACAAAAATAATTGTGGGCGTTCTTGGCAGTAACTTAGGATTCAGTAAATTATCTTGAAGTGAATAAATTGACCAACTTTGAGCGAAAAAAAACTGAAAAAGTACTCCAAAGTACTTCTTTAAACGAAAGCAAGTATGATACTTTGTTACCTCATCCCTGCTTGGATTGAGAAAAAGAAAAGTTTAGCAGCGTTCCCAGCATGGGTTGTTGTCATTTCCACAAATGTGGAGTTGTTCCTCTTGTAGCAGAGAGTAACAATAACATTGTCAACACACACAGTCACAGTTGTTTTCGGTGGCAAAACTGCTCGGGGTTACATTCTAGTTTATTTATCTTATCCGTCACTTTTATTATTTTCATATGCATGTCTGGCGCACAAAATTATTCATAAACTCAGACCAGTGGCTTCATAAAAAATGATGTTCTTAGCCCCCAAGTAAGAGAGAAGCCCACTTAATGAGCTGGGGTTGTGTGATGTTTGTGTGTTTGCAGTGGGGAAAAAAAAAAGAAGGGGGAGAGCGAGAGGCTTATCTGCCATTGCCACCAAACGAGACAGATGCTGAAATGTGGGACTCGAATCACGCTGCCAGTCTTCAGCTTCTAAACTCCTGCTTCATTCGCGGCCGTTTGAATGAGCGGAGCGGCGCCGTTCGGCGTGTTGCAGGTGTTTCGGAGTAATAAAGCGCAGTGCAGCAGTTTCCACTCCGCGTGAATCATTGCTTATTTACTTTTAAAGCTCTTCATTTGCTGCTGGGAGAAATCCCACTTTGACAGGAATCCGCGGCTGTTGTCAAACCACTGACGGCAGCCGAGCCCACAGGACAAATCACACTGCAGCAGCCGTCCTTGTGACTGCATTAAAATGAGCGAGTGAGGTGTGGAGGGCGCGCGCTCTCAGAGACAAAAGGAACAAATTTTTTGGGGAGGGGGGGTCTCGCACTCTGGATGTTTCGAGCAGAATCAGACTGAGTGATGTATCGGTGGAAGGGAAACATAAACAGGAGCAATATCAGCACAAAGCACCGGCTCTCCAGATGGATGTGAGAAATCGCTGCAGGCTGGAGGTGATTTCTACAAGGACTCTGTTTAGACTGTATATCAAAACACCACCGAATGTGAGACCTTAGCAGAGGCAAGATTACTCACCAGAAAATGAATAATCTGAAAACAAACATAAACGACTGGAGGAAAAAGAGAGACCGGCACGATTTAAAGCCACACTCGAAGCTATTAGTCGGAAATCAGTTCTCATTTAGAGAGTGCAATGTGAGCAATCATCCACGCAGATGTAAACTAATATAACGATTTACATTCATAGATTTATTTCCCTACTCGTAGGCGCTAATTACAGCAAAAATGGCAAACAATTGATAAATGCACAAGAAACGGTGGGTGAGAGTTGGCAAACAACGCAGTTCAGCGCTGGTCCAAAACAAAAGAAACACACAGGAGGGTTTCAGCAGTGACGAAAGAAAAATAAAGAAAGGTCTCACGGTATGAAAACGCACACAGGCCTCATGTTGAGCATGTTAAAGCTTTACTGCTTGTTCAGCTCTGATCGACTCGTTCAGGTCATTTACATTTATGAAGCTCCTTTATATCCGGCGTGCCAACAGGATTGTGCAAAATACAGGGAGAAGTGAATGCTCGGACGTGGAATTAGCTCACGTCATGTGACTGAAATGACTTTTCCTCAGTTTGATTGCCTGATTTTTTTTTCCCTCTTTCATTCTTCTGTCTTGTCATCTTTCCTTCGATTTCTTCTGTTGTAGTTGTTCGTCCAATGCCAACGACTTGCAGATTGGGTTTTTTTGGTTGTATTATTTGTTATTTTTGTAACTTTCTGCACTGAGAGTATCAACTTCATGTAATCATGTTTTTTTTGTTCAAACACACGCAGTGTTTCACCTGTTTCAGATCCAGAAAAACACAAAATGACTTCTGTCTGCACGCGGTGTCACAGGCTCATTTATTCAGAGTTAATCATCTGCTGAATAAATGCAAGCCAAAAGCGCAGCCTTTTTTCACGAGCGCACACGACTTCCTGCTCTTTACTTGAGATCTTTTTTTTTCTTTTTTTTTTCTAAATCAGGTCTGAAGTCCTTCAGTCTGACTGTGTTGCGGATGGATTAGGCCAGTTTATCAGAGAGAGAAAAAAAAAATAGACTCCAGCAGCAGGACTGCAAGTCATTGGATCAAAGGCTGCTCCTCGCACATTTCCTGGATTAAGCAGTTTGGATATGTGGCTTCACATGAAGTCAGCTCAAGCAGCTGGATGAAAGTGGAGGATCTGTGTCAACACAGTGAGACTTCCTGCAGGAATTTTCAGCTATCAACTCATCTTTTGCCATCAATATCAATACGTTCTCACACTTAGGACTGAGCGATTCAAGTCTCTCCTCACTTTGAAACCTGACTTTTGGCTCGAAACTCGCTGATAGCTCAGTCAACTCATTAGCTGAGTTTATTCAGCAGATCTGCACAGCAGGTTGACGGGCTGAAAATTCAGAGTGACTTTTTCTCTGCAGCCTTCTCTTCTGAATGGTCCAAACACAGTTTAGCCACAGAAAACATGTTATAATCAGGCGGTCGTACATTGATTAACAACAGTATAAATGAAGAAATCAACCAAGCTAATAAAGGTTGTTCACACAGCATGCCGGAGTAATTAGGATAACATTTGGCAGAGTTTCAGGAACAAACTGTAATTCTTGTAATGCTGAGAAAAAGCCTCTATATTTTCTTTGTAATACGGAAAATGAAATGATTTCAGCCTCGATGTGTTACTGAGTTGTTTTACTTGTCACCTAAAGAGGTACTATAGTTTGTTATCTATTGATCATCAGGGTTGTCCAGGAGAGTCCTGAGTGCCAGGAAAACATTGTCAACCTCACCTGGTTCACTTTCAGAGGTGCAGTGTGAAGGGGAACAATGTGTTGCCATGGTTACGCAGATTATGAGCGACACATTACACCTTGTTTCTTCTCGATGGTCCTCTTTTGCTTGTTGTTCTGTGAATGGCTCACTTCCTTTTCACACCAGACATGAAGTGAGCCAGTTCAAAGCAAACAACACAGCTCTGATGTAAAAGTCACGTCATCAACTTTCGCTCCTCACAACTTTGGGGCGGTGAAACATCGGTTCCTATCTTGTCCACTCTGACCATCTGGTTTAAACACATAAACAAAGAACTTAACCAATCGGCTGCTTCCATTCGCTGTTGCATCTCTGTTTTTGGAGCTCGTCTCCGACTGGCTAGCAGCTGGTCGTTGCTATGATGCCGCCTTCATTTGGCCTCTTGCAGTAGCTTTCAGTTCAGAAGCGTCTCACAATGAAATTTCCCCGCGGTGACAAATTAGATACAAACAAATCAGCAATTCTACATGGAGGTTTTTTGTTTTTTTTCCTTGCTTTCGTCTCTTTCATATTCTGTCAAAACTCTAATAATATCTATTTACTTCCCGTTTCCACTGCCAATGTCTCGCTCCCTCCTTTCTTCCTGAAAATGTCAGGTGCTGACAGGTTTCTGCTTTCAACCGAGATCTGAGCGCTAATTAGACACTACATTGGGGTTTTTTTTGTTAGCATATAGCTGTTATACGTGGTTGGTCTGCAGCATATTTACTGTCCAATGGGAATCTGGCAGTTTCAGTGCAAACAACATCTTGAATAATGTCTTTCGGAGCGGTGAAAAATTGCTTAGCAGGGATGGAGGGCTGAAACAATGAGGGAAAGTATGCCACATCACATTGGCCTTTCTAGCAGATCTACATGACAAAGCTGAGAATGGGAGCAGTCTCCTCACACGCAGCAGGTCTGTGTAAGAAGCATCTGAATGGAAACGGCATAAACATGAATATGTGACTTTAAAGGTGGGTGTTCGGCGATGAACCAAATAATCTTTTATAAAATTCAGATTCACGCAGACGGTGGGAGTTTCGTTCTGTTTGCCGGCCTCTGTCTGAATGTGGTAAGCTGTTTGCAGAGCATCATGTAAACGGATGCTTTCTTTTCCAACAATAACCTGCGCTGGCAACATCAGCCTGAATGCTCTTCACTGCACAGCGCTGATCACAAGAGACCTACATGTATCATCTGTAGGTCTTGAACCAGAGACCAACAGTCTGAATCAGCACATCCAGCCAGTTTAACAGGAAACAATGACAGGACACAGACTCGAACGGATCACGCTGGGCTCTCCAGCACCCCTACAGGCCAAGTTTATAAGAAAACTTGGCCAAGCTGTGAGACTGAATAAAAAAGCAACTGAAGCTGAAGGAAAGACAAGCCTGGGTGTAATTCGGTGTTGTTCAACCGCTTATCCAGTGATGTTAACTGCCTCAAAATGCATTTGCCTAATGTGATTTTTTTTCCCATTGTCTCTATAAATCCCAAACAAGCCCTGAGTAAATTATTCATCGTCATTTGGTTAAAGTGAAAATTCTCCCAGACTCGATCCTTGCACAGCGCCTTTCTTTGAGCTGATTTTCAGAAACAGCTGAAGCCCACTGCAGCGCTGATGTTTGATTTCAGCTTTGATGGTGCAACAGTGTGGTGAAATTGCAAATAAATACACTCAGACCCTGAAATGAAATGTAAATGTTGGCTGACCGTATCACAGCGCATACTGCATGAGCTTGTTTTCTATTCTTTTTTTTGTATTTATTTATACGTCATACAGGAGCAGCTTCTGACTGAATGGCAGATGTGCGGCGTCGTAACCGGGAGGAATCAATTAGTGACATGTCATTACCAGAGTGAAACTCGTATGTGTTGCCGTTTCCCCCTTAAAATTTGCAAAAGTGTTTTATCTTTTGGCCACTTCAGAAGCTTATAAGCCTGACATTTCCTGACTTTGGGTCTTTTAACTTCAAATGATGAGTTGAACGAATGTGCACCTGAGAGCTCACGAAACTTCGGTAATTAAGTTTTCGAACAAACATGACTGGAATAACAAGAGGCTTTCCCTCCATACGCTGAGGTGGAGAGAAAGCCTCTGCAGACTGGGGAGAACAGCAAGCATCATGGAACAAGAAGCTGTTGGCTTATTTCATGACTAGGAAACCAATGCTGAAAAAGGCTAATTATAAAATTTATCAGCCTCACAAACACATGACCCCGAAGATCTATTTCTTATTGTTTTTGTGGCTTTCGGGGTTTTTTTGGTCACAAATTTAAGGAAAACATCCAGTTGAAGCCTGAACCAACTCACAATGACGTACAGTACTAGATGCTGCTTTGGTGCCTCAGTTTCCAGAATAATCCGGCAGGAGCTGAGAATCATCTCATTAAGGAAACCCTTTATTGATTTCTCAATCTTTTTGAAAATCATCGCCCTTCAGCTAAATCTTACAGCTGAAAGTTCCCACGTAATTACGACGAGCGGCGTCTGACTTTATTATTCAATTCTCCAGGGATCTCCAGGCAATGACACATAAACATGAGGTTTATGGCCGCAAAAGCAAGGGCTATAAATGAGGAAATAGAACGTCTCTAACCAAATATAAATGCATGCTTTTAATCTACTGTACACAGCCCCTGATGTATTGTTTGAATTATGTTAGAAGAGCACCGCTGCTCCCTCGAAATAAAGATACATCCTTTTTTTTTTTCACTGAAGCTGCTGGTTTTACCCAAGTCAAAGATGAAAAAAACAAAAATGAAACCTGATATAAAGGTAAACACAAACACAAAAGGGAAGCTTTGAAGCACAATGCACACTCATCTGGGATAAGCTCTCATATGTACCTAAGAAAGCAGTTCCTCTCCCTTAAGCTCAGCAGGAAAGCAAAGAAAAAAAAAACACTTCTGAGAGGTGAATCGAAACATTTCGAGGATGTTCTCCAAAAAAAAAATTAGCGTCATCTCAATGGATGACAAATGAAAACCTGGGAGAGACACTCGCGCCGTCTTGGGGAGGCTAAAGCTGACACTGGATGAGCGCGGTGTCACATTCAAATGCAGATGCTCACGGAAGGGAAAAATAAATCCAATTTGAACGCTCTATTTGGAAGAGCAGCACTCCTGAGCGAGCAGGACGTCGTCTCACACCCTGATCTTCAAAAAACAAAGTTTTTATAAAGGTAAACAGGATGCAAGCGCTCACAACCTCTCACAATTACCCCCCCCCCCCCCCCACCACCGCTCCACCCACCCCAACACCAGGTATACGCAATCTGCCATGCAGTTCTAAAGCAATTTTAAAGTAATTATACTCAACAAGCCACGCAGAGAACGGTGCAAATTGCATTGTGTGTTACCAGCTGACAGCAGCTAAATTATCATATTTGGCGTATGTGATAGCTCCCATATTTAATATTAGAAATAAACAGGAAACTGGTACCATGTGAAGAGAAGTGGGGGTGGGCACACACACATCCCTTTTAACCTCCTATCACGTCTCATCAGCTGCTCTGATGCCTTTCAGTGTGCCGTCAGTTAATGGTAATTCTGTAACTCGCAGCTCAAAAAGGGCAAGTATGATTGTTTGAAAGGGAACGTCTTTGAACAGTCACTTTTAAGATTTAAATAATAGTCCCATTAGCCGCGGTGTTCCAGCCCCTCTATTCTCTTCCTCAAGTCGCTGATGAAGGTCAAGCTTAAATGGCTCCGGCGCCGCGTTTGAGCCTGGGACTCGCAGCTTAGCCACAGCTCTGGGAGCTGGCTCGCACAAAAGACTTAGCCCCACAATGCTGCCTGGCCTAGATAGACACAGCAAACACACAATAGGGCGGCTGTGCTAATTTAGTGAAGATTTTTTTTTTTCCCCCGTTCGCAGTTTCAGAATAAAGAACGGCTGCTCGTCATCCAAATTAAGAAACGCAAACCTATCGCGTCTGTGGTGGCAGGAGTGGGAGCGAAACCAATGCTCAGACGATAAATATAAGAGCTTGGAGCTGCTTCATGGCCTGCATGTGTCTGCCGGGTTAAATCACCTGCAGATCCGAATCGGTTCCTGATGTCGCCTTCAGCTCCCAGTTTGCATCGTTGTGTTTCTCCACAATGCGGCGTGACACTTTCCCTGGCGTCAAGCAGCGGGAAGCGTTTAAAAGGTGAGCCGTTGTTAAGTTTTTGCGACTTCCTCTCCTTGTTTCTAAATTGATTTCCATCCCCGGCTAGGAAACAACTCATAAGCCATCTTAGCTCAGCAAGGATGTCAAACCCTCACACTTGGTGTCCCGCTTACATCCCTTTTGAGCATAAGCTCTTTCAAGTGAAATTAATCAATCTCTTTATCACTTGGGCAGTGTCATTACCCAACCACAGAGTGAGAAATGAAAGCGCTAATCGCACAGCAAGTGGGGCTTTTGTGTGGGAAGGCCAAGTTTTTCTCTCCTCAAGCTGCTTCGCAATTGCATTTTCAATTGAATTTGTGAAGCGAGTAAAGGATGAATCGCGCGCTCGCTTCAAAATTCCTTTTAGAGAGAGACTGACGCGCGACCTCAGCTTTCAGCAGTTTTCCAAAGGAAGCCTCACTCACAAATATGACAAATATTTGCATATAAACTACGAGCCGGATGCACATTAAAAAACATCTACAACCTGTAAGAAAATTCAAAAGAAAACACCTGCGCTGGAGTCGGCGCTGCCGTGTCACACGCGGCACTCGTGCAAACAAACAATGTGCAGCCGGAGGTCCGTTGGAACGGCGTCCACGAGAGGCGAGCGAGGCCATAAATCTGCTCCACACACAGCTTATTTAGAGAGCACCGATGCCTCATTAAGTGTGACATGTCCCTGCACCACATACGTTCTCGCTGTAACAATCCCAGCCCCGCTTGTCACTTTGGGACTTGCGGAGGAACAGTCAGTCCAAGAGACAAAAAAATAAAATAACAGTCTGTACCATTATGCTAACCAGCCAGGCGTCAGAGCCTGCTGGGCTCCTGACGTCCAATGGTGGCTGGAGGTTTATGCTCCCTCCGCGTGCCAGAGAGACAAGGATTACTCTCCTCACACAACTGGTCGCTCTGAGAACGGATGGAGTCGTACAGTATTTTTCTCCTATAATGAGAAGTCGTAATGACTTTCTCACTCTGGTGTGCAGATACTGGGAGTTTACGGCAGCTCACACATGCAGCGGATCCCCCCCCTTTTATTTTTTTTTATGAGCCATAACACATTTAAACATGCAGTTCTGTCTTGTAAAGCCCGCACATAATCCTAAATACCATTCGCCGCGGTCCCTTCACCAAATGTGAGGGTAAATCACACTCAGCTCAGTCTGGTTCAGCAGCACAGATGGCAATGATTTAATCTGGAAAATGAATATTCAGCCGGTCAAAAAGGCCACATTAGCCGCAAATGTGAACGGATAAGCGTTTTACCTGCCCGCCATGAGAAATGGTGGTCTTTGGGAAACACGAGGTCTGCGTGGACCGCGATGGGAAAGAGCGACAAGAGCAGGAGGAGGCCGAGGGAGCTCCCGGCTTGCCGTGTCCAGGCGATGACCCCAAAGTCATCTTTCAGAGTCATCGTCCAGCCCATTGCTTCCTCTCTTACTCCTGTGGGAAGAAAATGAAACTCCTCAGTAACTCACTCATAAATATGGCCCCAGAAACCGGGGGGAAAGGGGGCCGCGCGGAGCCATTAAAAAAAATGAGAAAAAGTAGAGAATGTCACTCAGGCGCTCTTTCACACACGGGTCACCGAGTGGGAAAAATTATCATCAATCTGGCATACAATTGCGACACCAACTCCGGCGAAAAAATAATTAGTCAGAGAAGGCGAGCGCTCCCATGGGCTCTTCAGGTAGAAGTGGAAACAAGGATGGAGGGATGGGGAGACTTTAAGCTCGGGGTAATACGGGGTATTAGTACCTTTTTACTGCAGCTCATTTATCCCTATCTCCTGCTCCTGTGATTCATGTCCTGGGAGTGT
>JAUESE010000027.1:6231907-6250419 GCA_032274725.1 Malacoctenus triangulatus
CGCACTGTAGCACCGGGGTATTGATGGATTTGTTATTATTGACTCCTCATCACGCAAAGCGTTCCCCGCAGTTTCCTTTGTCATTTCGTAGTCACGGAAGACGAAACAAAAACACCCTCTGATACGCAGTTAAACTAACGCTAACACATTCATTTAGTTTGAAATTAACCATCGGCTGCATGGGCCGTGCGACACAGCGAGTTGCTGGAGTCCATCCAAAGTAAATCCTCTGACTGTGTCTCGGCGACAGTAGCTGGGTCCTTTGTGGTTGCCGGTGACTGGGCCAAAATTTTGAGCTAAGACCAGCCGCTACAGGTGAGTGTGTGTATGTGTGTGTCAGCTGCTCCTTTATCACAAATCTATTGAAACTTGCTGTCAAGCCTTGTCTTGTTTTCACACAGGGAGCCCTTCAGGCCACAACCAGGAATCAAACCAGGGTCCTTTTAATGCACAGGGATGAAGTCAGAACCAAGCACTCCACCAGGAGGGTCTCCCACCAGCTCCTAGTTCACTGATTTATTCCTCCCTAAAATTTTAAAAAGCACTTTAACAAAACGAAGCATCTGAGGACATTGTCTCCGCCTCTCTCAAAGAGGAACAGAAAGCGCTGCTGTGAACACACACTAAATTGTTCTTTAGCCATCAGGGATCTCAGCAGTTGGCTTTGACTATATCTCATTTTAATAATTAATAACCATTGTTGGCATCTAATGGTAGATTAACTGCTGAGAAACTCCAGCATTTGGTATTTAAGATTATTTACACATGGTGTGTCTGTAAAAGTGCTGTCTGCTGAATTCTCTTTGCTTGATTTCATTCAGGCAAATTAGATTTTTGTTTTTTTTGTTTTTTCTCAGTTTTTTTTGTTGTTTTTTTTTTTGTGTGAGGCCAAAACTTGTTTAATGAGAAAGGAGGAAGACGGCTCGGTTGCCCCGTAGCTGACGGCTGGATGCACACTTCTTGACGGACTGTCCAATTTTCTCCAGGCTTTGATGTGCTCCGCTCTATATTCCAAAGTGTTTTGGTCCGTCTTTGTTTTAGAGCTTTTAACGCGAATGTGGGATTCGGCATTTCAGGCGTCCCGTCCTCAATGCCAATCTGCCACATGGGGATCGTAGTGATCACTGTCGACTGTCCTCGCCCTGAGTGTGTGTGTGTGATTTAAATATGGCAACCACTTAGACAGAAAGTGTGCACAAGTTCAGCTGCCTCTGTCTCCCATTTCTGATGGCCAGAAAATGTATTCTGTTTGGCTGAGTGAGCAGCCTAGCCTGGCACTTACACGGCCATATGCCAATTAGACACCTCTGGTTGCTGATTACTGCCCATTCTCTCGGGCTCCGCTGCTCTGGGAAGCCATACCTGACTGCACCTAGATTACATCCTCCTCCCCCTAGCCAGTCTCATTTGACTATTCATGGGACGGAGCGGCGCCCTCCATAGGTTGACAAAACATGCCACGGCTGATTGGAAAACACGGCGCTGACCAGACACAAGTCATTAAACCCGGGAATGACCCGGAGGCATGTCGGTATTGTTTTTCGGAGCGCGCGACGACAGACTTCGGAGATTACCCTGGTGACAGACATGTTTGAAAGATTTAGCAGCAGCAGTTGTGTTCACACGGCTTGAGCCTGATCCTATCGAGTTTCAGCAGAACAGGGGGGGGAGGGAGGAAAAAAAGAAGAAAGCTGAAATTCTTCTTTTTTTCCTTTAAAAAAAAAAAAAAAAGCTCTTAAGCTGCTGAATATTTGGGTCAAAGTAATCATGCCAGGCACTCAATGGCTGCCGAAAAGCTGGCAAACAGCAGCGCGGCTCAGATGCTGGTGTGCATCCTATTAGATACTCCATGATCTGATGGAATGCAATCTGCTTCCCCGTCTCCTGTGGTCCTCGTTCGGGGCGTATTCACAGGATTTCGGCGAGCAAGAGCCCTGCAGCCATCGTAAGGGAACAGATGAGCAACACTCTCCAGCCTTCTCTTTCACAGGTGGTCACAATAATTAATGTTTGATTAGATGTTTCCAAATGAATGGCGAAAGCTAATTTGCTGTGCCAAGGCTCTGAACAATCACCGCGCGATCCTCCAGCCTCTCTTTAAATAAGCCAAACACCCTGTACTGTCTGGAGTGGAAACAAAGGCGTGCGATCCCAGTCTGTTTTACCAGCGATGCCCACCCCTCTTCGCTGGGTTTCCACACAATTTATGCGGCCAGCCCGGCTCATTCTTCCCTCACTTTCCTCGGTGTAAAATCATGCCTATATCCCCGTCCCCCCCCCTTCTTTGTGCCGTGCATCCAGCCTGTCCAGGCCGAGCGCAGCTGTGCGCGTTTGTTCCATGTTGTCGCACATGTAATTGTTTTTGATTAAGTTTGGCAACATAAAAACAGAAAACCCATCCTCGTCCAAAAAAGCTGATTTCCGCAGGTGTTTTGTTTTTTTTCGTCTGTAACTGGCAGAGATGACCATGACAGGACTGAAAGAATAAAAATGTGAAACACAACACAGTGTTTTGGTGTTTCTTTGATCACAGTCTTGTCTTAGCGGTTGAATTCATCTGTCTGTGTATAGGCTGCCACCTAAGAATATTGTCCATCTTCATTTTATCCCCGAATTCCTTTGACACCGTGTGCATTATTCCATTCAGGACTGCTACAAAGCCAAGCTCACCGTTTCATTGACTAAATGGATGCTGACAGCTCCATAATGCGCCATGTGTTTGTCAGTTCCTGAAGCTTTCGACTGCTCCGACTTTTCATCAAAACTGTGAAAACAAACGGGCACCGCTGACTGAGAAAAGAGGCGAAAACAACTGGCCGCGGGAAGATCAGAAATTCGGTCCAATTTGGACGACACCGCGCAACCTAATTCATGCCCACGCCAACAATCAGTTCCATTGCACAAAGAAAGCCGCAGAGGTGAGGGATTTCGGTGGGTGTTTGGAGACACCAAATCATGTGCGCCTTCAACACGCAGCCAAGGACATTGTGTATGGCAACCAATTTGAGGAAAATTGCACCAGACAAAAAAGAAACAGTGACTGAACAACAATGTTCTTGGCTGCCGATAATGTTCTAGACAACGAGAACGCCTTGCGATCGCAACCGAAAGCGGCTCAGAGTGTGCGTTCGCTCTTGGTTTTGATTCAAATGAACTTACACTTGCTGTATTTATGGAGTTCATTAATGGAGGTGTGAACGCTGGTCTTCAAACTGTGGAGTGCGTCAAGCCAGCTGATTAATACCTTCTTAGGTGGCAGCGTCTACACGCTTCCATATTAGCCCAGATGTGGGTATTGGTCAGTGCGGACCAGCAAACATAACAACAAAGACCTGAATGGCGTCGCAGCCTTCATATTTTTGAGGAGATATATTAGTTAATCCATGAAACTGTGACCAACAGTATCTTGTGTCAACTTTTGGATATTTCTGTTATTTTTCAGTCATTTTTCGGTGCTTTAAAGTAAAAAGAAATACAGATTTTCTGCTTTTTCTACCTAGAATATTAGCCCAGATGAGTAACATTTTCCTACAAGTCATTACATGTTTGAGGTTTCATTAGCAGCAGAACACAATGACTATAGAATCCCTATCATATGATTCATATGACGAGCAAGCTTTATGCAGGCTCTGCAACCAGTAATGAAGTCATGCTGGCCTGTTCATTATTTCAGCAGTGTAAACACCCCCTCACATACAGTTCAGCCGTTTTATTTTTACCTGAGCGAGATGACTGCCAGTCATCCCTTTGGGTGGTCCAGATGGTGCAGCGGCAGATGCTTCTCCTCTTCCTTCGCGTTCCCTCCACAGAACCCAGGAATCCGGGAGCGAGGCAGGCGGAGGCCTCCAAAGATGTTAAGTCTGACAGGGACTGTAAATCACCTGCGCCAGACCTTCTGCCTGAAGCATCATGCAGTGGCTTAATCCTGCGTGAATCAATGTGTAGTGGGCTGGGACTGTGTCACACCTCCGGCAGTGCTGAGTGGTATTAACTCCCCGGCGCCGGCTCTGTCGAGCACCCCCACCCACTAATGTTCCGACTGGGGTTAGCACAAGTCAGGCCGAGCAAACGAACAGGATCTGAGGAGAGGAGGGAGAGAGGAAAAGAGAAAAAAACGAGAGAGAAACTGATATAAGAAACTGACAACTGCAGAGTAAAAACTGACGGTTCGCGCACCGGCAATTTCGCTTTGAAATTATATTTCTTTTTCACTTGATACACTGTTAATCAACAGTTGCGGCTGCAGAAGGATGAACGACGTTTTACAGATGCGGTGAGACCCAATAAAAATGCACGACCCGAAGGCGACGTCCTTTCACACACAATAAGCAAAGTCATTCCCCCGGACTGGGGTTTGCTATGATTTATAGTCCTTTCATGTGTTCACTTCACTCCACTCCTCAAAGATCCAAGAGTAAGTTCCTTTGCATGCAAAAAAAAAAAAAAAAAAAGGATTATTATGTCTTAAAGTTTGAGACTTGCTGCGGTGATAGAGGGGAAGGGCAGTGTCAGTCATGCATCATATTAGCAAAAACGCCGTCTGTTGTTTGTGCCTTTTTACATAAAACTGCGGGGCTCGCGGTGACGACGCGTCAGCCGCCGTGTCACATTATGGCAGCCGCATCCACGGAGCGAGTTGGGTGTAAAAGTTTAAGCCCGAGTTGGGTTTTTTTTTTTTTTTTGCTCTCTTATGACATTCAATGATTACCTGTCAACCCTGCAGCCAGGCCTGTTCTCAGAGCTCATCCACAGGAAACTCCGATCCTATTAACACCCCCATCCCACCCACCCACCCACCCCCCTTGTCTTTGTCTCCATGTCCAACTCCGGCTATTTCCTCCATGCCCACAGCTCTGAGCTGGCCTCCCTTATTGACCTTCCTGGTCATGCTCCTGAACAAGCACGGATCCCAGTGACCCAGACCTTATTTCCCAAGGCTTTTTAAGTGCCCTGCCTTGTGTCTCAAATGAGCTTGTCTCTGCCGCTGTACCTCCACTCCTCCTCCAGCCGGCAACTAACGAAATAAAAGCCAGCAAATAGGACGGGAAGAAAAGGTAGGCCTGGTGGATGGAGCAAAATCAATCGCAGACATTCCAGTCCGAGCAAACGGACAAACAATTCATTTAATCTTTATTCAATCTCAACTTCTTTGAGGAGGTTTTCTAACCTCCTCCTGTTCTCGTACCTCGGCAGCCTTTTGAATACAGTTGAGATAAGAGCGGTTGTCATTGTGTGCTTAAGTAACCGAATAGTCGGGACATGTTTTGTTCCGTTTTTTTTCCTGAGATGTGCCACTGGGGCACCTTCATACAATTCCTGGAAGGGTTTTTTTTTTCTCTTTAAAACAGAGCGAGTCTTCCAGCTATTTTTTGTGCGTAAAGGATGTAACACTGGTCTGCTGGTCCGACCAAAAGATTACACTTTAAGGAGGAGCAGCAGTGAGTTCTTTTATACTGATAGTACAAGTCCACGGAGGGGTAATCTGTCTGATTTTTGGTGTTCTCTCACTTTCCAAGATGTGACATTTGGGATTTTTTTGGGGGTGAAATGCTGCTTCAACTTTCGAAACCACTAAGTTGAGTGAGAGGAGGTAAATGGACCAAACTGTTATCCAGCTTCAGCAGCCTAATCGGGTGTAAACCTGTATACTTGCTTACTCAACATCAGGAAAGGTCACAGCTGCACATCACTGTTTCAGGGGGGGCATTTTTAGTGTTGCACTTCATGCTGTACAACTCCTGCAGGTTAGAGCACACGTTTTTTACTCTACCGCTAAGCAACAAATTGTCACGGATGTGGAGAGATTTCACAATAAGAGATTTGTAGTTGCCCAAACAGCTGTTTGAATCAATACAGGAGGACTGAGGAGTTTTTCTCCTTGGAGGTGGCGAAGGTTTCGCTCCGTATGGGCCTACAACCGTCTCACCTGTCACACTGGTGGTTTTGCACTGCAGTTTCATCCTTTGAAAATAACCTCACACTCACATTACACTGAAGACACTGGCATGAAAAAACTATCACTATGCCAAATGCGACTCTATTGCCGGCATACGGCCTCGTCTCCACCAATGACTTCTCTCCTCGTTGAGCGAAACAGTTTCTATTCCAGGACCCTCTCGCGTTAATATGAGGTACCTGATTGACGTGGGGATATCGAGGGGCTCTGCAGCGCTCTGCTACTTCTACCTGACGCCTTTTGAGTTCAGCCCATAGGGAGAGTCGTTTGCCAGCCACTTCAGTGACAAGAGCCGCCCCCAACCTTAAGCTTGCCTTATGCTTTTCACTTCTCCTCAGGAGCTGCTTTCCTCACCTGCCTCGGCACTCCTCTCCTGTCCCACAGCTAAAAGCTGTCTTGACTCGACGACAGAGCTTTTGCTCTGCAGCGCAGAGTGCTGATTTTCATCCAGAGAGTGCCCTTAGCCATATATACCCCATCTCCGCTGTGTGTCTCGCCTGCTGGTGTTTTAGCGTCTCAATGCACCGCTATTGTAGATATTTTTTTTTCCCTTTTTTCAAAACTTCTGAGGTCTAAAATGTCTGAGAAGTTCTCAAGTCGACACAAAACATTCAGAGGGAAAAATATAATAACATTACTCGACTGAGAACTATCTAATATTTAAAAAAATGTCAAAAAACAGAGTCTGTACTGTGACTAAAAACTGTGTAGGAATATTGTTGTAAAGTTGTCTCACTGGGAGGGATCATGATCTGGACATCTTGTTGATATGAGAGTGTGACAGCTCCACATACCAGTGTAAAATAATATTAGCGTAGTCTTCGGCTCATGTGGGCGGGTGCTGACCGTCCCCTGCACATTACCATCTGTTAAACGATTCCCGGTCGCCTCCTCTTACGTTTCATTTTTTTGAAAAAAAGAATATTTCAGTGCCAAGACCTTGATTTGAATACAGATTCACATTCATATCAGCTGAGTGCAATCTGAAAAGCAGCTCCACTTCCCAGACTGGCCAGCATCCACACACTGAGACTTCTCCCTATATGATGAACCGCTCTCTGGCCTTTTAATCCACAAGACATCAAACTTCTGTGCTGCTTTGCCAATAATCACATCACTTAAAAAAAACAGTCCGTATATTTTGCAAAGCTTCCAGAAATTGAAAAATCCTTCGATTTTTTTTTTTTTTTTACCTTGACTGTCAAGACGCTGTTGTGTGTGCCAGTATCTGAAAGAGAGAGGTATCTGGAGTCGGCCAGCACCTCAGACAGTCTGGCAGGCCGAGCAGCTGCTCCTGAAGCCAGGGTTGTGAACTCAATCAGCTGCATGTTTATCACTGTGGCAGCCGACATACTACGGCCTCTTTCTTTTTTCTTTTTTTTACCTGCCTCTGCGCGCTGTAGGTGCAGCGGTACGGCTAGTTAACCGAGCTGACGGGGTCACATTATTGATAACAGCGGGGGAACGAATTTTGAAAGAAGCCGTGCCCATCCAGCCCGGCCGCACAGAGATCAGTTAAATGATAGCCGCCATCTACTCTGGAGTATCTCGTAAAAATTGAGGGAATTGGTTTTACTTGGTTTCTCTGATGCGTTTAATCTCCGCATTGTGTCGGGTTTGGGGTTTTTTTTTTTCCCTTTCCCTTCTGAAAAATAACTTTGGGCTGGGCTGAAAATTGAATCACTGAATTAGACAGCCTGCAAACACATGCTCCTTTAGAAGATTGCTGAATTACAAAGATTAATTACAAAGTAAATGTGATCAGACAGGGCGAATTCGGAAAAAGGCGATGTGGCGCCATGATGTTTAAATATGGCCGAGCTGCAGAGAATCTCTTAATCAAATTAGTTACGCCAAATACTATTACAGAGAGGAAATCTTTACTCAAGTATGCTTAAGTATATCTTCAATTTGAGTCATAATTTGCACATTCTGGCTCGACTCAACTGGAGCGTTGCTTGGTAAGTGATAAACGTCTCATGAAAGAGGCGATTAAACCAAGCAAGGCTAAAGCCTGTTAATGTATTAACGATTTGCCACTATGCTGCTCCAAATCAAACATCTGATACTGAAGAAGAAATGCTGTTTGGTGTGATTGCAGGACTCTTGTGTTTAGTCCCCCTCCAACAAAAAAAAAAACCCTCATCAGATGGAGACAGAAATGCGTTTGAAAGATTAACTGATGCACATTAATATTGAGGGGCCTCAAAGAGAACAATGCATCCATGCATCAAAGCTGCTTTTGGCAGAAAAAAGGTGTTAAATATCATTGCGAGATAATCTCGCAGCATTTACTCGAGCACACATCTCCCTGTTCAAAGTGAATCAATGGCCTTTAGAGAAAAAGTGACGCTAATTGATGCGATGCCTAAAACAAAGCCACAGAGCGTTGTGTTGTTAGCCAGATAATTCCCACTGAATATTTTTTTTTCACACCATAAATATTTCATCAAAAGCATGCGAAGGATCTCAGAGAATGTCAAATTAGCAGGGAACAATTGCAGAACAAAAGCTGCCAAATCATAAGCCGCTTCCTATTTGTTGCTGCGAACGAGCCTGAAAAGAATAAGACAAGTTTCCTCGGAAAGAAAGAGCACGGACGGAGCTTAAGTAACTTCGCTGCGGGTAAGAGGACGTCTGCCATGTTCGAATGGGGGGAGACTTAATTAGGTATGTCTCAGGTAGTTCCGGCTGAACCAAAATAAGAGTAAATACACCTTTTCTGAGGTGGTGCGGCGACATGCGTAAAAATAGAACGCAGGAAACTAAAAAGGATTTGGAGGAGAAGCGCGCCGAAAAAACAAATGTGTCTGCTTCCTGAAGCGGAGCGGGCAAAATTATTCCATGAAAGACAGAAAGAGGGGGACGGCGCGCTTGTAAGGGAAACAAACCGTTCCTGGATAATCGGATTTGTTCCTTGCAGCTGTTCCACCTGGCCTCCCGGCCCCCTTCCCCCCCTTCATTAAAAAAAGCCTATAATTAACGCAGCACCGGTTGTAATCCTGGTCACTCCATCTCCCCCGCATTTTTTTTTTCTTCCTCCCCCCTCCCAATTGATAGGCGAACCTCTGGGGGGGAACCAGGCTACGCAGGTGAGCGTGTCTGAGTCCTGACTATTGGGAGTCCAGGAGTGTGGGTGGGGGTGGGGGTGGGGGGATTGTCGCCCAGAAAGGGAGCCGTCAGCGCGAGCGAGAGGAGCAGCGTGACGGCGTCGGGATTAATTTTGAGGAGGCCTGGTCGCTGAGGCTGACTGATAACACGGGTCAGCAGTCGCAGAGACACCTGGACCCTGCAGCCATGAGTGTCCCTCTGGAAAATAACTGGTAATGTAGTCAGAGCAGTGTGTATTTATCTAGGGGAGGGGGTGAGGGTGGGGGTGCCGGGGCCCGCATGAGCAAGAGGGGTGGGGTAAGGGAGGAGCTGATACCTAACCTGCAGACGTTCAGGGATGGAAGAAGCTTCAAAAAAGAAAAAAAAAAAGTCAATTATACAGAGAGGGGGAGGGAGAAGAAGGGAATCATGGGTGAAATTAAAAGACTGCTGCTTGTGATAAGTGGGGACGACGCTCCTTTTCTGAAAGAGGGAATACGGGCCAGTGAGTGAAAAAAAAAAGGAAAAATCAAAAATGTTCCAGCATGTTGGCGAAAGAACAGGTTGCGTGCTCGGCGGAAGAAAGAAGTGAACATGGAGGACTCCCTCGTTTGACACGGGGGCTGTGCAGCGACTTCGGCTCCGTCCTCTGCAGGAACCAAATCAATGTTAGCAGTTAACAAAAAGCCCCTCACTGATGCCGCTTTTCCACGAATAGATCAAACCGCAGCGTGCTGACCTATTCACTGTTTAATACGTGCCTCAGTCTGACAATAACAGATGCAAAAAGAAGAAAAAAAAAAACCCCAAACCCTGCTAAATTCCCTTATGCCACCGCAAAGCAGACTCCGCATAATAAATGCATGAAATTGAGTCTTTAAAGCAGAATTGTATATTTTTAGATCAAGGCGCAGTTGAGAGGTTTGAAGTTTTGAAAACAGAAAAGTCTGTCAACAAGTCTGTCAACAAGGCCGCGACAAGTCAAGCAGCATAAGCGGAGACATTCACACTCAAGAGGTGTTAAGAATGAAATAAAGTAAAAGTCACAAACGTAGATTTGGACTTTAAATCAAATTATGACCTGGTAATAAAAATGAATCTCATGCATAAAGGCCCAATTTTGGTATTTTTGAATCATTACAAACACTATTATCTTTCCCCCTGCTCTCAGTTCTAAATGTCAGAACATTATGTTCACTTTGTTCACTGACCTTTTCATTCGCATCAACATTGCAAGCTGCACTAATAACCCACAGCTATGTTTCTATCGCACACAGGGCTATTTACATATCTGAAACAATGACACAATTGCTCTGCAATCAGCTATTGTGTTCGGTAATGTGTCAAAAGACAACTCGTGTGTGTGTCTATGTGTGCGTGTGTGTGACATTATCAGTGCAAAGCTGTGGGATGAATGCGAGTCAAAAGGTTGATTTTTACATTCTTAATTGGAAATCCATATTTTTAGTGGTTTGCTTTGCTCAAACAGGCATAACAAACAGTCTAGTTTTGTTTTTTTTACCTCTACTTTCATCGAAAAGTAAAAACATTTGCATCACTGTGTGTGGAAAAATTGCAGGTTTGTGTGTGCGAGACGCAGACGCTTTTCCAACCTCCATGGATCTTTGTTAGGTCATGGATGCCTAAAGCAAATGAATAATACTGATCCACCCAGAGTTATATGAGGGATCCACCGTGCATAAGCAGCACTAACTATTCAGAGGCTTTATGCTAATCTCAAACAATCAAAACATGCGCCGCTAGGTACAAGCATGACCACACACACACACACACAGTGTTGTCCATTTTCCCCTTGGAGCCCCCTAATTTGCCCCTCAGAGAGATAGTGGACCCCTGTTCAATTTGCCAGTGAAGGCAAACAATGGTGGAAACCAACACTCTTATCAACATGCAGCAGGAGCCTTCAAAAGACTGTGGGTGGTTTCCTTGTTCTACCAGAGAAAGTATCTTGTTTCGGTTTTCTTTGCAGTTTGCACGTTTAAAATCTAACCTAATGAACATTGTAGCCGACAAAGTCCCAAAACAATAGTGGACATATCCTCGCTCACATCCACCTTCCAAAGGTACAACCATCAAACAAAGGCGCCAAGTACTTTCCGAAGTGTCCTCTGGGTTTTCTAATGGTTTCCTTCGAAATAGTAAAATATCTTCGTTTTTAAATAATGTGTTCTCTTGTGCTCTCTGGTTCCCCCACCCAAGGAGGTCTGGGACCCCAGGTTGTGAACCACTGCTCTCCAAAACGGCTGAGGTTTAAGCTGCTGTGCATCAAAGCTCAAAGTTCACATTTGGGGGGTAAGAGGAAAACAAGTTGGCGCTTTGTGCTCTGAGAAGGCACCAACACTGTGGCCTGAGATAAGGGCTCAGGACAATAGAAAAGAGGACTGCCTCAGAGACCGGATGCTGACTCTGAGCCGGTATGGATTATTAAAGTGCAGCCATGGATGGCGAGCAGAGGGGGGGGTAGAAGATGTGTCTGTTACTGGGAATTATGGTCCCATGTTGAGGAGAGCCACTCAAACGGGTGACTTCCTGTATTGATTGATGGGTGTTCCAGGGATTAAACCTTAACCTTATATTGATCCAGTTCAGTTTGTGAGCTGAGAGCGGATACAGGGACGGGGGCACTGGTCTCAGGACAGCTGTTACACCTCCCCTCGCGGGTTTCTCCCTTTTAATTGTTGCACGGAATGCCGCTCCGGGGCACGATTGTCAGCTTTTACCCACAGACAGCCGCTCCAGAAGAATAAGCAGGAATCTGGAGCAATTCAGATGTGTAATTTGTGCAGCGTGTAAACTGTACCTGTCAGGTGCTCACGCACAGGAAAATAAAAGCATTGTTTACCAACAGTGTCTGACATGCATCTGACAGGCCGCTATATGCACTGAACAAAGACAGCGATGTTAGCTCACCATTAGGATAACTGATGTCTCACACGAGCGTTGACGCCATACAAGGCTGATGAGCGGGGAATGGAGATGACAGAGAGCAATTTGTCACTCACTCCATGGGCGTTTATGTACAGTGTAGCATAAAAGCGAATAAGCACCTCTTCTGTTTTGGCAGCTACAATTAGACTCTTTGCTAGCTGTGAGTGCGCGCGTGTGCGTGCGTGGTGTTTGTGTGCGTTCGGGGAAAACGTGTTAAGTGTGTTCATTCCTCACAGGTTCAGATCTACCCGGTGATTCGCGAAGATTATGATGATCACAACATACAAATCAGCTCATTCGTGTCTGTTGAGCGACCGGCTCCACTGTTGCGTGCACACGCTCCAGCGTGCGCTCACCTCCTTTGTAAGGACAGACAGTTGGCGACAGCGATTGTGGTTTTGCAGCTGTTGCTCTGAGACTTCACAACAGGGTTTTGGAAGGTGCAGCCGGAGTGGAGCTTCCAGAAGCTCCTGGGTACAGCTTCACCCCCCCATTTTCAAAAGCTGCACTTTGAGCCGTCTGCACAGTTTGGTGTGACATGAGATTTAGCTTCATGCAATTGTTCCGTCGTCTGTCATCCTTATCACCTTTCTATTAAATCTTTTATTGGGACTCCTCTGAGACAAGACATGTACAGTTTAGGAGCTCCAGCTGAAGTGGGAACGCTTCACTTTGCCGTTTTTTTTTCCTGTCTGATGGCAGATTTAAAAACTCATTCGGAAAACAATGTCAGACTGATAGTGAAAGGCTTTTTATTTCATGGTATTTTTCATTTTATTTTGTATATTTTAGTGGATCCCATTTGATAAGGCCACAAGGACAGAAAGTGGTTCCATAAAATAAACTGATTAGTGCCGATATAACTTTGCAGGCTGCGCCTCATCACTCCCCATCACACACACAAAAACAAACCAAAAAAAATAGGTCACTTATTGGTCAGTACGGGACATTACCAATCTGAAATAAACACGTTGCAGTGTTCCGGTGATGCACATGGTGCATCGTTCTCTCTGTGGCCTCACTGGAACTGTCACAAAAAGTGATGTTTCTCTACAAAACTATGCAAAAAAATTGGGGGAAAAAAAGTCATGAGAAAAAGTATTTTCTGGTGCTCTTGTAGCTGGACAGTGACAATATGCACATTAGTTGTGTGGGGGTGAATGTGCAGCAACAAGTCTGCTGAGAATCATGAGGTAGAAAATCCCCCCAAGAGTCACATTTGCATAAATCTGAATGTTTATCTCATTTGTGTGTGAGAGAAGCCAGCGCGGAGTCATGTAGCCAGCAGAAGTCTTGGACTGGCAGGAGTTTTGGCAGTTTGATTGGAGGAAGGCCCGAACGCACATACGCTCACACTTTATCCACCAGAGAGAAGCATTTCTATCATTCAGCTGTTGGCTGTCTTTTAAACTGGGACCCAGCTCATCACAAACAGCACACTTTGCCCCCTAAGCTCATTACTCATAGCTTCTTCGTTTCACTCAAAGAATTGAGGAACCTGTATTGCAACATGTTGACATGTTGGAAAAAGGCAACTCTGGATTTTCTCTCACATCGCTGCATGTTACAGAAGATTAGTCGATGGGTTAGTTTGGTAGACAAAAGCTTAAAAACTTTGCACTGGGAAGATCAGAATCCAGTCTCCCTGCTTCGTGGAAAGCCGGATATCGAACCACTCCCACCGACCAGGTGTGGGAGCGTGAAGACATGCAGGACTGGGACGTTTAGACTCTGGTGGACTGGTGACCTGAACAGGCTCGAACCCTCCTTTAACTCATCGTCAGCTGGCTAGAACTCAATTAAGCACTAAATAATGGTATAGTTGAACAGAGTAAGACAAAAAGCAAGAAGGACGTTTTTCCACTGATCAAATACAACACATTAAAAGGAAAGTGAACAACTATTAACTGAAAGAATATAGGATTTAAATGAGCGCGAGCCAAACGATTAACGCAACGATCGAATATTACATTACTGCAACTGGCTGCTATGTGTTATGTTGTCTCCCAGCTCCTACACACCTCATTCAAACACATGATGAGCTGCCAAGCTCCGCTGAGAACTGATCAATAGCAATTCATTCAGACAGGTGTGCAGCAGCAGGTTAATATAAAACGTGGAGGATTCAATGTATCATGACTGAAACTGGGGAACACTTTGACTATTTTAAACAATGTCAGGCTATTTACACACTGTTTACTTCTGTGAAACTTACAATAGCTCAAATTCCATCTGAAGTGTTTTCATAAACATCACTGCACTCATTACAGTGCCAGCAAAATAATGAAATAGTTTTTTATTAAATAATTCAGATCACATTCGGATGGAACATTAGCAGCTGGAGATTCTTGCAACTTAGGAAGTGTGAGTGGAGGTGTAGGTGCGACCGAGCAATTCGTTTCAGGAAATGATTGAAACGGCGTCGTGTCATGTCCCAGAATTTCCAGAAGATTGATGACAAAGAACATTGTATAGAAAAATACATTTCAGAACGGGGCGCCGATATCGCTCGGTGTGTTTCAGCCCCGCTTGCTCTTGTATTTGTCCCAGCGTGTGGAACATTGGGCTTGACAGGCAGCTGTCAGCGTTTTCCTTTGTGTCGAAAACAAGCAAACGGATAAGGTACTCCTGTAATTCCACTGTGAAGTAGTTTGACATAAAGAAATGATGACTTAGATCTGGCTTAACGTCCCTCTCGCTCAATGTTTTTTTTCTTTCTTGTTCCTGCAGTTGAGTTTTATCAGAATGATGGAGGGGCAAAGTTTCAAACTAGAGGACTGTTTTTGAATAGTTCTAATAAACGTGTTTGATGTCAATAAAAATCTAATTTCCAGTTGAAACTTTGAGGTCACCTTGGTCAGATTGAACAAGTAGCAAATAGTTGTGTGTGTCAGTAAAATATCTGTGCAGCTTTGCGATGAATCCACTTCAGAAAGACTCAACTGTTAAGATTCAGGAATAAAATCTCCTTGCATAATCAGATGCGGTTGAATACTTAATCGGCAGCATGGGGAGACGTCCTTTTGGCGTTCTCAAAAACACAAACGTGTTTGAAGGATTCTATATACATCAAACAATGTTGAGCAAAATTAGGTCAAATGTGGCTGGCAGCTGGTTACGACATTACACAATGAAGGCAGCACACAGCAGATTCAGCAGGATGGAACAACTGACATCGTTAATATGCACAGTGGAAGCCACAAATCTTGCTATGAGAGCGTTTTTAAAAAGGAAAAAAGAAAACCTCTGAGCAGGAGACCAAACGTCTGTTTCACTCCCTGCGAGGAAAGAAACACCGCGATACGTGGCCGCAAAACAGTTTAATTGAATTATGACAGTCGAACTGCAAAAATTGAGACAACTACAATTAACGTCAGATGAGAAACTGCAGCGTTCATATAAATGTAAAGTGTAATTACATGCCTGAAAGATGTGCCGAACTCCAAAGGGACGCACTAAAAGGTATGGTGGAAACGCCTCGTTCGGAGGCAGCGCCTTCTGCTTTATAACCCTGTCATGCAAAATAAAGAGCAACTTCACTCAAACGTGATGACAATTAGCAGCGGTGCTCCAGCTCCGGTCTCAGGCAGGCCACTCGCCTCTCGTTTCCCCCCCCCTCAGCCGCTGGTTCACGATACGAAAATAGCTCCTATTATATCCGCTGAAGAGATTTGTGCACGGTGAAAAAACAGGCACGCAAAGAATAGTTTCCTTTCCTAAACAGTTCATTCAATTCGCAGTCGAGAGAGAAAGCATCAGGGACCTAGAGAGAGGACTCGACAGAAAATCAAGAGCTGTCCCCGTGTGACAGCGCGCAGAAACGGCACATCAGCGCTGACTTATGATATCACACTAGACAAAATGCAGACAGTACATACATATTTTTCACGTTCACTGGATTGTGGTTTATGCAGCACCTTCCAAAAGACATTGATTGATTCATTGCAACCTAATGAGGAGGCCTGTGTCCAATCGCCCTGCTTCAATAATGTATTGCAATGCTATCAAGCTTGTAGTCATTACCAATACAAGCGTTTATCCGGCAATTACGTATTTGTAAAGAGATTAACCTTCACATGAGACATTATAGATCACTACGCACACTGGGCTACAGTGGTTGTTTTCTAATCGGATGCTGATATCAGCCTGTCAGAAAGTCTGCAAAAAGCAGAGCTGGTGCTGAGCGGTGAGGCTGCATCACATAGCTGAACCACTGCGAGGATTCGAGGCTCATTTGTGCTGGATTCCTCCCATGGGTCTGACGCAGATGTAAATATTGTTTTATAATACCCGAAGGATGAGAGGAACAGACATTCCTGACAAAATAATCTGCGCCAGGAAAGAAACAAAGTGTTTTACTTGCAAGTCAGGAACAGTGGAGAGGTCTCGATAACACGCTTACATCATTGCTTTCTGCAGGGCTTCAGTTGCTTTTCAAAAGCTGATTAATAACAGTACAATGCCTGGCATGTCTGTTAGATATAAACATTGCATCACGGATTAATTGGTTTTCTCTCAAAGTGTCGTGCTGTCTTTAAAAAGAAAAAAAAAAGATGAAACACGGAGCAACATGTGTCGGAGCACTTCTCACTCTGTTCCAGGGTCAAGTTTCAGCCTGTTTGTTCAGAATCAGGTGTGTCGGAGCAGGAAACGTGTTGAACATGAAAGAGACGAGAACGGCAGAAAACACACTTTAGAAACCTGTTTGGAGCCTACAGCGATATAAAGGAGCAGATCCTATGTTTGTTATGATGTAAGCCTTTAAAACGCCAGGCTTCACTTTGAAGTGAAGCGGCAAGGATTGAGCTTTTATTTTTTTTTAATAGATCCAAATCCAGAAAAAAAATAAGGAACAACATACGGAACTAATGTATCACATGTTGATGCTCATGACTCTTAAATATGCTTCCTGTTCACATACAAACTGGACCGTGTCGTTGGAGCAGCTGAGGATGTCACAGGCTGAAATTTAAAGGGGGGCCTGAAACTAGTCCGACTCAGAAAATAACAACCTGGAGGTCCACCAGCACAGCGTGACACGGGTCTAATCCAGCCACGCATGCACACGCGCACACGCACACACATACCCCCAGCTGGCTCCTTCGCTATCTACCAGCATGCCTCATAAGAGCCTAAATATTTCCCCGGCTCCTGGTTTACAGTACAAAAAGATTTCAAAGGCTCTTTGAGAGCAGCAGCTCCTGTTTTACACCAGTGCTACAACACAATCAGTTTCAGCAAGCCTGCAATAGCTGCGCCGCCTTCAATGGCATTGTGGTTCTCTGATTCATAAAACTGACTCTGTGATCTGCTGCCAATGATCCATGAAATCTTTTTGAATCCTCAAAATGTAAGAGGAGCTTGGGGGATAATTCGTGGAGCTTTGAGGCGTGAGGACAAAGATGAATGGCCGCGCTGTGGCAGGAGCGCACCGTCTCCAGAGCTGTGACACCTGACGCACGCATCAGCCAAACGCAGCCCATAACTACACCAGCACACATACAGCAAACTTCAAACACACACAAATGTGTTTTTTTTTGTGTGAATCCTTTTTCCTTCCTTTTATTTTTTTTAGAATACATCAAGCATCAAAAAATAAAGTCTGTTTGACTGGAGTTGATGTGGGATGTGCTGCTGCATGATCCCCCTCTGGTTTCCCACCATAATATTGTTGCGTGGCGTTCACAGCAATCAAAATTGCTTGGGAATAGTCATGGTTGGCTGAGAGAGGTGAAACCACAGATCACTCGATCTGAGAACAAATGTTGCGCATTTAAGTGGGAACTGTCAGAGGAAGTGTCGACACAGAGAGCGGAGGGCAGCGCTGTGAATAACATCTGATGAAGAAGCACGATGCTGCAGATGCTGCTTCCTTTCTGCAACAGCACGCTATTTACTGATTATCACGTCGGATTGTGTGTTCGATGTAATGACTGACGTTTCAAAGGGTTCGTTATTCTTCGTGCGTGCCGTGCCTGACAACAGCTGAGGGGCTGCTGTCTGTCTCTGTCCTGCTAACTAGCCCCTCCTACACAGAAACAAAGCCGCATTCATTAACAAAGATGTTTGTTAGGTTGGTGATCTAAGGGGAAATATTCTGTCCACATGAAGAAACAGTAGCACGTAAAATCAGATCTGAGTGTCGCTGTAATGTGGCACAAAACAGAGAAGACACCAGGAGCCAATGAGATTACAGGTAACGGGGTCATCGTTTCAGCAATTTCTGCGGTCTCCACGAACTTCTTTGGTACCCGAAACGCTAGTTCGTCAAACAAGCTCAGAGCATTCCAAAAACTAGCATTTTCCAAAGCAGTTATCATTTCATTAATCTCCTGTTTGATGTCATTTTTCCCAAAATAATTCACTTTTTTTTTGGACAGCGAGCAGGACTGTAGATTATTGCAAGTGCTACTATGAAGTGTGATATTAGCTGCGATGCGACAGCAGCCTTGAATACATGCAAGCTTTGTTTAGCACCTGACAGTGTGTTTGTATTTTATTCTATTTTTTCACTGGC
>JAUESE010000027.1:6257223-6273831 GCA_032274725.1 Malacoctenus triangulatus
AAAATCTGCTCCAGGGCCCCCAAAAAGTCTGTGGATTCTAATCACAAAGGGAAATAAAATCCTTTCCACTCTCGAAGCGACTTCATTCTAATGATATCTAATGAGGCAGAGCTGTCACCTCGCACGTTGAAAGTGAAAGCCACACAATTAACATTAAACTCGTACATTATTAGACTTGCACAAAGTAGCAATGCTACATGCCAGACTTTCTATATCTTATCCTCATTTTATCTTCTTCGAGGGTCTGATTCAAAGGCAGCAAAATACATCTAACATTGGGTGCTGGTTAGAGGCTTTTACTTTGAAAGTGAAAAGCTGTCAGAAGGCTGTGTGACTCCAGCACCCCAAGGTTAGTTACAATTAAAACACGATGACTGAAATTGTGTAAAGATGAAAAAAAGAAAACGTAACTGTGACACCAGTTATGGCTCTTATGCTCTGTATCAGCAACACTGTGGGAACCAGGCTCTTATTGCATTAAGTGACACGCAGCGTCTCTGTGAGTGGGAGCTTTTACAACTTGTAACCACCAGGATTGAAAAAAAAAAAAAAAAGGATGCAAATCATGTTCCCAAGACACAACCTTGAGCGTCTGCGGCTTCCTAATAAGTCCGCTCGCGTTGTTTGTTGCAGACAAACAAGAATTTCACACGTGGGTCTTGAGGCACATACTAATTTTCACGGCTGTGTGTACAAATCGATGTACAGTTTAAACTGAGACATGACACGGTTACTAATCCGCGCGTCAAGGATATGAGGTTGTATCCACCTCATCTTTGATCGCATATCTGCGGGCTGTGCTGGAAATACACTGTCGCTCTGCCACCGTCTTCTCATGTCTTACAGCGACGACGGCAGGTGTCGGTGGCGTCAGTGAGAGCGGCAGGCAGATGTTTGCTCTGGACGTGAGCTGCGCCGTCACCACAGCTCGGAGACAGCATTCATCACCAATGTTACAGAGTGCCCCTATAGGTGTTTGACACCACATGGAGGAACACCGTCAGTTATGTGAAAGCAGCCAGACACTGTGAGCTGGTGGGAAGTCTGCACCATTTTAAAAAACAATTTTTTTTAATTGAATACTGCAGAGCAACACTGCTTTTATTCTCGTTATTATTTATTAAAGTCCCTTTCTAATTAAGATCCATATCTGTCATTTCCCATTAAGAGGCATCACAGTCTATGGACTGGATAGCAGCCAGATATTGCAGCTGAACTAATGAAGCTGTAAAAGTATGATACAGAGCCAATGAAAGTCAACGACATCTTTAATGTCTTTTCAATGTCATAAATCAGCGAGCCAACAGCCTGTTGGGAAAATTCCTTGGATGGAAGGTTAGAACCTGGAGTGATACTCCGGAACTATCCGAGCGTGTGCAATAACACTCTGACTGATGTACGCATTTTTACATTGTGCACGGAGGGATCCGAGAGGCCTCGCTCTCCAAGAACAGCTTCAATCCTTCACGTTCTGTTTTTCTGCATTTAATGTATTGATTTCCATTCAAAGCGGCACAGAGGGGGGATTAAAGTAGTGTAAAGCACAAATTAGCAGAGAAACGCATGGCCAGAAGGTGCCAACAACAGTGTTGGAACAAACAGCGCGTTTAGCACGGAAGCTTTGGCAGCGTTAGTTTACAGTTTTACTCTCACCGTACGGACACGCGCTTGTCACTTCGAACGATCACTTGTTGAGCGCGACTGTGGTGGGTTTTTCTTCATAAACTAAGTGTGAAGTTGCCAAACAGATCCATTTGTAACAGTGTGTTTTTGTGTGAAATTTAAAAATGCACACTCCTGCTGGTAGCTTTTTTTTATTCGTTTGTTTCTACCTTTGAAGGATGTTCTGCTGCGACCTGAACAAAGAAAAATAAAGGTCCTTGAAAGTGGAATTTCCAATAAATATTGCAAGATTGTTGTACTTTGCTGTTGGACATCATGACATCAGGTTGCCAGTGATGCATTACTGTTAAACTGCCCGAACACTGACTCAATGATCTATTAGCATGTCTGTTTGAGTTATTGTCACAGCGGCATAATGGTGCGGCGGCTCGGTTGCACGTTTGGCTCGCAGCAGCATTTCTCTTTGACAATGAGGAGCCTTGATGACAGCAGCTCTCGCGAGCGACGATATAGCCGAGGCCAGTAGTGCTGAGGAAGTACAAATCTGAGACGTTCATGAATCAGATTACCTAAAAGCGCAACCGGACCGTGACCGTGACAAACCACCAACGCGCAGGACACGTCCCATTAGTGGACCGCAGAGAACGCAAGACTGATGAGAGGATCTGTTGTTGTTGCATCAGCTGCCTCAACGATTCTCCGAATAATGTTACAGGAAGTTCTCAAAAACTTTTTTCATTTTTCATCAAGCTGAAAACTGTTTCTAAGAACACAGGAGAAGCAGAAATTGTGCCTGGAAAAATGGAAAGAGGTGCAACAACTTTGAAGAGCAGGCAAATCAATGAAAATACTCTTTCGGACAAACTCAACCTAAAAATCATGTTAACAGTGAAACGTGCCCGATAAACTCTAAAATCGCTTGCTGCACCAAAGATTTCATTTAGGCCAGTGGAAACGAACATGGAGAGAAATGGCTGCGAGTTGCTTTTACTGTCGGGGGGGCTTCCGCTGTGGCCAGGCATCTGTTTAAAGCCCTGCAACTGTGACCCTGGTGCAGTTTTACGCAAGAGCCAAACATGAGTGTCAAACATGAGACACAGGGCCAACCAAAAGGGTCCTGTCCAGAAAAATGTTACAGAAGTAAAGAATTTTGTTTGGTTTTCTTTTTCTTCCACACTGGAGGATCACACTCAAAGTCGAAATAAAGCTAGCTATCTTATTGCCATCAATTTCACATTGGCATCCAAAGCATACAGCAAGAACAAGGGTGGAAATTGTGCATGCTGAAGGCTTCTGAAAAGTGAAAGGCTGTTGCCAACATGACTCTCGAGAGAAACATGCTGGCAAATAGTCGTTCAGATCTTTTGGCAGGTTTGGTCAGCCCCAAAAAAAAAAAAAAAGCTGTAAATCAGGTCTTTATTTGCGTCTTTGGATTCAAGTGAATACAATGAGAAAATAACAGTTTCATTTTCAAATTTTTGGTTTTCAAATGTGGGTATAAAGGAAATTTACATCGATTTTTTACAATAACTAAAATGACGAAGTACAGGACAAGCTAGAAAACTTCTTTTTGAAACATCCGCTCTCTTCACGCAGATGCGTTTCCATCAGTGGTAATGTGGTCTGGAAAGATTATTAATTAACTAAGGTATTTGACTTAATTACCACCGGTAATTGCTTACAACTGTAATTTATTTACTTGTCCCTAATTAGCAATGTGGTCAGATTGACCTGAACTTCAGTGCACAGTTTAGTTCTCCAGGAAGTAAAACTGTATTTGGAGAAATGCGTCAGTCTCCATGTCGATAACGAATTGGTGCAATACCAATACAACGTGGCGTTCACTGACTCACTGCAGCATTGTGTGCAAGAGTAACACTGCATTAAAGGACTCGTTTGATGGGAACATTCTGCATCCCTTTAATAAAGGGAGTCTCATATAGTCTGTGCAATGAAAAAAAAAAAGCAATCCAGCACCAAACCCACACCATCACAACAGAAACCCACACACGTGGGCAGCTGATGAATGATCCAGCTCCCGAATGTCAAAATTACATTTGATCAGTAGAAAATTACTGAGGAAGGTTCTGCTGCGAAAGATCCAGCGCAGATGTAATTTTAACAACCGAGTGACACTGAATTTGGTCAGGTAGCGCTTGTTTCCCGCTCCCAAGGTTAGCCCTTCAATCCCCATCTCCATCTGTCCATGTGTTGAAGTGTCCTTGGAGACGCTGAAACCAATGTGTCCAGGCAATGGTGTACAGTCCTTGCATGACAGCCATAACTGCGTGCGTGTGCGCGTGAGCGTGCACACATGGGGGGGGGTGAACGTGACAGATATAAAAAGCAGTCTGGGAGGGCCAAAGCAGGAAAAAGACACAGAAACACGTTAAAACGCTAGAAGGCTCCACACTGCTTTGTTTATTCAGAGACACTTTAATGAGATCGGTCTGACGGTGACGCTCTTGTTGTACTAACTTGTGCTTGACAACAGAAGGTGTATTTTTATGTGATGCAGTTTTTCGCTTGGTGAGACTGCGCACAAAGAATCAGGAAATACATGATGTAGTTTGAAAGAAGCATGATTGCTGATGTCAATTAGCCGAATCAGCTTCCTTTTGATCTACTCGAACAAAAATACCACCAATAAAATCAATGTACTGTAAGTGTCTCGTTATTATCCGCAGGGAGCCAGACCATCGCTAGCACATGCTTGACCTGGTAAGCTACGTGCCAGATGTGGGATAATTTGATGTATTTATACACGTACATGAACGTTTTTAGCAAACTGTCGAAAGTAGATCAACAAAATTATTGTATTTCACATGCCTACTGCTGTAAATATTTACGATTTTTGGAGTCGTAATTCAAATGTCCAATTTGACACAAATACAAGGTGATGAATCTTTTCCGATATTTCCTTTCTTGTAGGTTGTTTATAAGATGAAAATTGAAGCATAGCATGAAAACCCCAAACAACAGGAGTCCCGAGTCTATGAGACGGAGTGGATAACCGAAAGGCTCCAACATGCCCTGGCACTCACAGTCGTGCCACATTTGTGTGGAAGCGATTCCCCCTCCACGCTGCTGGTGCGTGGCCAGGAGACACTCAGCACCAGCGCGGCCAGCCAGTGCCAGTCATTATCCTATTGTTTGGAGGCACACAGCCTGGCCTAATTAGATGCAAAAGAGCAGAGAAACCGTATCTAGTGGCTCTGCAAATGAGGGGAGAGAAGCACGTCGCGCAGCCTGCCGCTGCAAGGTTGGAGTGTAATGAAATAATGAACTATTGCAGGATCTTCTCCGGTGGAGAGAAAGGGAAGCACATCAACAGGCGGCCTTTTTAAAACAGACAACTGCTGTGAAGAGCACAGGGCCATCGGGAAAAAAACAACGCTGACAACCAAAAAAATGGAGCAACACTGATTCTCGTAGCACGGGTGTTGAAGCATGGGGGGGTGGAGGGTGATCGATAAAAACTGATCTTCACAGCACCGCTCCCAAACACCCGTACACCACCGGATCAGCAATAAATGAAAAACGGTTGTAAACAAAGGCCCCGGGCCGCTCTAACAGACAGTAAATATGTTTATGCGACGTTGACTGGACTCCTTACAAGACCCTGGAGTCAGGGGAGACGCGACTTTATCGTCTCCTCTGCAACTTCGCGTCTCTTTACACCTATCGCACGCATCCCGATAAAGACGAGGATCAGTGATGACTGAGCGTCCATTCATCTCGCCCCCCCTCGATGATTTACTGTAGCGTACAAGCCATTCAAATACGACTGGAAATTGTAACTAGGTTGCGTGTGTCAGCTCCGCTTGGCATTTGGGCTCGCCGCCAAGACTCTGCTCACACAGTCTGTTTATTCTTAACGTTACTCCTGTGCAGTTAAATTTAACTTGTAAAAAGAAGCGCAGCGTGCGCTTGCCATCAGAGACGGCTGATTAAAGAGTGGCCTGATTAGATCGACTCTGATTGTCATCTTCACAGATCAGGAGGCGTCTCGAATCCTCCACCCAGACCGGACCTGGTAGGAAAAAGGCGCACAGACGCAAAACTCTCCCCATCGCCAGGTGAGGTTCTGGAGTTGCTGAAACGAAAGCCTGTCTGTCATTTATCACATGCAGAAAGGCGAGTGGGAAGGGGGGGGGGGGGGGGCTATAAAGGGAAAAAGGCTGCTGGAGAAAAACTCGGGGAGAGAGATAAGGGAAACACTTGATCAGTGGATTAGCAGCTTCTGAAGAGCAGCCCCCCGGGAGACCAAACTGTCACTCTCCAACATGCACATGCACACGTCTTTCAAAACACACCGACAGGCCTTTTTATTTAAAATCTATAGGTGAGGTCTGGCTGGCAGCATCTTCACTGTTTAGAAAATGCAAACAATGGCTACTGGATGTGCATGTGGGTGGTTTTAATTTACAAATAAGGACAAAACTCCTCGAAATGTGGATCACAATTGAGGGGAAATTAGTCGATGTAATAATAAGGACTGTGCACGTCGAGCTCATCTTGGATTAGCGCGCAGCAGTGAATCAATGGAGTCATGGACGTCCTCCAATCAAACTGAAGGAAGAAGGCCACAGCGGCGTCAGCTGTCGGTTCAACATTCAGCCGTTCACACAGAGAGTAAAGCCGCGGCGGGCCTGTTCCTGAAGGACATTTCTACCCAATTCATTATTTGGTGATGCAATTTGCAGCTCGAGTACAGAAAGAAAAGCCTGGCAGAGGGGAAACTACACTTATATCCAATAACCTCACATGACTCACACACACACGGCGGATAGAAATATGACTCCACTTGATGATCTAGTTCACCACCAGTGGTTGGAGTCGCTCCTGGAATAACAGAGCAGCGCCACAAATATAAACATGGGCTGCGAATATTTTATGCACAATACCTTTATATTTAAATAAACTACTGTGTCCTTTTTCTAAAATTAAACTATATCTGGAGCCCAGTAAAAGAGAGCAGGTATAAATGAAATGTGTTGCGGGATACGGACCACAAGCTTCCGGTTGAGGGTTCTTAAAATATCTGAGAAATGTAAAAAAGAGAAGAAAATTTTGCAAAAACAAAACAGAAAGTTCATGATGCCATCATCTTGACATTGTATAAAACTGTTTGGAAATTAAATGAGGTGGACAGCAATGTGAAGCCCATCGTCAAGAAACAAACAAAACAAGCATCGTCAAATATTTGCTCATGAATAAACATTTGTCAGGTGTTCTCACTTGTTTAAAGCCTCCTGAGACAAAGAGTGTAAAAACAAGTCTCGTATCTCGTCAATTTCTGGATTATGTCTTTAAATGAACATGAAGAAAAATTCAGACTCGAAACTCAACAAATACACTCTGTCAGATTTTGGGCTCCTGTAGCGAAGGAAATGATCTTTTGTCATAGTAATGGCGAACGTGCAACACTCAGCTCTCACTCAACCACATTCACGTTCGACTCGCTCTCCTCCCATTTATAATTTCCAACTGGATGCTGCACCTTATTGCGGTAAATCACACGAGATGCAACAGCAGCACTGAAGGAGACCCAGTGAGTCAAAGGAGACTTGGCTCCACTGGGATCACTCTCGTCTCCCGCCTCCGTGTCCGTATCACAAAGTCCTGAGGTACATGTGTTCAACTTGCCGGCCATCATTTGTGACAGCCACGCGTGTAAAACATCATCTCTTTCCACATCAACAGAGCACAAAAAGAAAAAAAGGTCTGAATACAAAAACCTGTGCTCACCATGAATATGAAAATCGCATCGCTTCAAATGTGACTGACTGCAGCTGCACATTTCCATTCCAGTGAAAGCGGGAACAGCGTGTTTTCACCAGAGGTCATGTGTTCTGTTCAGGTGAACAACTCCTTTCCTTTCTCATTAGATGTAATTACCACTGACACCTCAAAGACAGCGGGGGAGTAACAAAAAGGAGAATGTCAATTGAGACAGAAGGTCTGTACAGGAGGCAGGGAGAAAAAAAAGGGACACATCTGACCGAACGGGGGGAAAATGTGTTGCTGCACTAATTCTATTATGTGCGAGGAAGACTTACTGAATATAGCCAGTGATCCAAAGTTAATAGGGGTGATGGAGGCAGGGGATCCGAGCTGAAGGCCGGTGGGCCGTCACGGGGCTGACTGGGTGCAGTGACAGCCTCCTTCAGCTGCCTGACACCTGCACAACACCCTAAAGAATAACCTGTGTGGCCAGATGGAAGGAGCGACGGACAAATAAACCAGCTACTTGACAAAGACCCTTGAGATAAGGCTTGTTCAAGCACTTACATTTGTATTCCATGTGGGGCGTGGGGTAGGGGGCTAATGTAATTGAAAACTGTTGGGGTGTTGGGGGTCAGCAAATTCAATAGACTCAGAGGGGGGGGGGAAGAAGTGTTTGTGTTCTGGGTAGCAATGTGAAGTAGCAGTTGCCTCGCTGAGTATTATGAGTCTTCAGCCCAAATAATAGCTGCTCGAGACTCCAACAGAGTGATACGCAGGGAGCGAATGAAATTATCGTCAATAACAGTGTCAAGGGTAGCGCTTTCCTCCTCCGAGGATTTCTTCATTTAACCGGATTGAGTTGTATATAAGCCGAAGTGACAAAGGGCAGTAGTTGTTGTGTGTCATAACCCAGCTGAAGAGGGGGGGGGGGACGTCGACTCCAGACTCAGCCCTGAGATTTTCATCTAAAGCGTCGATTGGCAGCAAAGGGAAGGATTGGAGGGGGATTGATGGGCGACTCTTTTCCCGTTTTTGATGTGTCAAATGTGAGTTGAATTGAATGGGAAGTGGGAAATATGTATTTCACTCGGTGAGCATCTCTAAAAAGGTCCACGCTGAGTGATTCGACCTTCATCTGATGTCGATCTGATGGTTTACTGCCCTATGTCAGCCGAGGTAATGAGATCAAGGAATCCCTGGATGCTCCCATCATGGTTAATCACTCGGCGAGCACGCACATAAAAGATTGTGCACACGCGCACACGCACACACTCGAATGTTTTCATATCGAGGATGTGGAATCCACCCCGGGGTAGTTTATTTCAATGTTTTTCTCATGATGACTGTTGTGATTAGTCGACGTCCTCAATTATTTGAAATTTGTGCTAAACGTCCTTTGCAGTGTTATTACCACAGCGACAAACCGTGTTGCCAATGAGCAGGTTTCTCTAACTGGCACTAATCAAAGCCTAATGCGTGTTAGCAGGGATGACTACAGCAAGAGGGATATATGAATGATAAGTATTCATATTCCATGCAAAGACTGTTTCCAATGCGGTAGGAGGATATTCACTTTGTGTATATGAAAAAAAAAAAAGAAAAGAAACCATCTCTCGGTCTTGTTGCAGGGGGAAAAAAAGATTCCAGTCTCCTCCAGGCATTTAGAAAAAATCAAGTTTTTTAGCTTTGCGCTGAAATTACTGGCTTATAAATGGTCATTTTTTTATGAAAAGTGCAGGAAATGGAGGAGACTCATGCACAGTTCAGAGGGACTGAGACGGGCACAATGCCAAGCTGTGCTGCTCCAAGAACGAACCAGCGTCACACTGACCTTTGTCTGAAAGTTTAAACCTCAAAAGACTTCCTGCAGACCATCACAACAGCATTTAGTTTACTTTTCACAAAGTGGTTGGATAGGACTCTGTATTTCCTGCCTCTCTCGATCTGAAATGAGGACTTCCTGTCAAGTCAGTCTGGAATGAGTCATTGATGCCTGTCAGACTTGATGAGAGTCATCTCTTATATGAAATTATGGACTTTGCATGCTCCACCTGTGCATGTGTGGATTCCTTTCCACTATCCATAGAATGTGCACAAGGTCGCCTGGTGATTCCTGGTCAACCAGTAGCTCTGAATGCGTGTGTGTGTGAATCCACACTGGGATGAACGGGCGACCTGTTCGGTGTGCAGCCTGCCTTCGCTCAGTGTGGGGCGGGATCAGCGACAGCACCCCCTGTGGAGCTCCGATGAAGGTGTAGTAAAGAATAAAACGAATAAAAAAAATGTCCAAGTACAAGGCGTACGTTTTCTTTGTTACGAGAAAAGCCACGTTTGGCAGCATTGTGAGTGCTGAGCTCCTACAGTGCGAGCACGTCGTGAGTCAAAATATACGTCTTTCTATTGAGAGCGCGAAAGGCAAGAAAGCACCACTTTGTGTGTTTACAGTCATTTTACAGAGTGAGGAACTATTGTCTGCTGCTTTTGTCGAGCTTCCTTTTTTTTCCAAGATTGTTTACACTCTTTGAATCACAGTTTTTTTATTGCCTTTCAATATGATGATTCAGGACGAGCCATTTAAAAAACACCCTCTAGGAACCCGCGATAGAGGTCAGGTTCAGAAACGGGACTGAAATATATCAATGAGTCAGTGCAGGGGCACACCTCTGAAAGGAGAGGTGAGCAGGAGTGAATTTCTCCTCCAAACGCATCACACGGTCTCAAAATAAGCAAGTGGCAGCCTGCAGTTTAATGATATAACAGCATGCCTCAGCAAGAAAGGTGAAGCAGTGAAGTTGCGAGCGTTGTGGAGGTGTACCGCACCTCCAGAGTGTTCCTGTTGATTCTAAATTGCATTTGAAATTCAGTCATTTCATTATTGCAGTGATGAAGCGATTGTCACACCACATCCAGGCAGATATTCCTCTCCACAATGTATTTAAATTAAACCACCACAGGAGATGAAGGCTATATCTTCTTATTGCCAATCTGTCAAATGTAACTGGTTTAAAAAAAAGGGAAAAAAAAGATTGAATGAATGCTCAGGTCATTGGGATTCACTGTACATTACAGGGAGGAAAATTAACTTGAAGTGGAGGGGTATCAGAAATATGGCCAAAGCGGGCCTGCCAGAGGGTCCAATGGAGCCCGCATGATGACTTTGTACCATCAAAGGCACAAAATCACCTGGAATCAGACAATAAAACTGATAGTTCTCTTTACGATTGCACTGAAAACATGCATCTGAAACGAGGAGTTACACTCGCCAACCTGGCAACGAAGGCAGCTCAGCATCATCGATGCATTATCAAATGGACACATGCATTCTCCTCTAAAAGACTTTGCTGTACATTGTAGGAGTGGTGAAGCTTTTCACATGAAAGTGATACACTTTCTCATTTTCAAGCAGATCTTTTTTTTTTCATTGGACCAGTTTTTCATTCTCTCACATCATTAATTATGGCAGTTTGTTTTGTTTCATGTGGGACTGATTGCATTTTGATAGCTGTTACATGTTTAACCAAACTCAAAGCAAAGAAATGAAATAAAAAAATCTTGCATTGTTGTCTTTATCATTTTTGTGTGTCAGTTATTAATTTGGCAATTACCGTCACTTTTGCGATTATGTTAAAAAAAGGTCAATTATTATCACTTCGATGAGACAGAATGACTATAAACACATACTAATCGGTCCACGAATTCTACAGCTGTGTTAAAAACGCACAGACTCTGGCCGCTCGACGTTTGGCTTCATGAGAGTATAATTTTTAAGATTTTTCTGGTCCACAGTCTGTGTGTGAGCTCTGTATCTGCATCATCGCTGTAATTTGCATATCCACTGCATACAGCCTGTATGAATGCCTTTCAGATGCATCTAATCCTATTAGCAAAAAGATGCCATTGACAAATAGCTTCCTCCTTGCTCTGTGCTCCCATTGCATCACATCAGCACACAAGAGAAACTGTAATACAGAGGAGCCTCAATGCTAAATATGTATGCACTCAACTATCTGTCCCATATTCGAACAGCGGAGCCTTCACACACAGAACACAGTTGTGTAATATTGTATTTGCGACGCAGAACACCTGCTCACAGTTCATGACTTACTGTGCTGTTGAAAAAGGCGACTTGTGATTCACGCCCTGAATGCAGTGGGAACCTGTTTTGCCTTTCGAGAAGCCACTTTTAGTGGTTCAGAAACAAACAACTCACAGACCTGTCTGAATGTAAATTTGGTCTCCAGGCCTCGCCTTGACCATCACTGGAAACGCAACTAGGATTTTAACAGATGACATACACCTACACAATGCAGAAGTCACACTCCAAGATAAGTTAGAGTCCCTAAAAAAGCAAATAAAACTGCTGTGTGCATTGAAAAAAGCATAAAACTACCTCTGGAGAAATTAAGAGGGGAATAAAAATAGCTCCATTCTTGTGTTTTGGGAAACTGACCACTCGATACGCCAGAAGTCATTTCACATTGAAGGTAATTTGGTTCCAGGCAAACATTTTTGTAATATAAAAAATGGACTCTCCTGCAAGCAAATACAGCTGCAGAATACAGGTGATTACCTGAGTCATTTCAGGAAGCAGTAGCTGGACATTTCTTTCGACCATTTCCGCAATTTTCCACAAAAGAAATCACTGGGAGATGTTTACATGCTTCCAAACTTACATTGCCTCTTTTTTTCTTTTATTGGGCACCAAAAACAAGACCCTGGAGAGACTGGAGAGACTTTGAAACCCTCAAACATCTCTTACTCTAGAATATTCTATGCAGAGCCGTTCACAGGCTCCAGAGGAAGAGCTCCAAAACAAGTGGTGATTTCTTTGTGAAGACTGCCAAATATTAGCTTGTCAAGTTGCTAACTTAATTTAGGTCAGTTTGTTCTCAATCCACCCTAATATGCATGAGCTGCAAGGAAGCAAGGAGGAAGCCAGGTCAATCCACAGAAAGCCACAAATTCACAAGGAAAAAACTGCACAGATGAGAGGCTGGAGGAGCAACCGTCGCACCGTGGCTCATACATCTTGCACATATTATCACAGTATCGTTGTCAGTGTGAGCTGTTCGGTACGGTAAACCTACCGGCACCTGCAGCGTGCTCTAAAACTATTACCACGGATGAGTCTGTGGAGTGAAATCTTACCGAAAGTTAAGGGTCACAGAGGAGACAAATATACCGTCAATCTGGGAGTTCATCCTTCTATTGGCTTTCCTCGGAACAGACCGACCGCCAGATGAAGTCTGTTTGCCAAGAAACATTGCACTCTACTGTACAAACTGTAATGTAATCCCTTTGCCTTGGCTCCCGGTTATGTGCCCTGATAGGCTTATAAAAGATTAATTATCACATAAAGTCTCCAATATTAGTACAAATCCCCCATGATGGTGGAGAAATGAAATCAGCATGTGAACACACAGTGAGGGGAAGCAGTGCTGCTCGGTCGAAGCACTTATTTTCAGGAATCAAACCACTGTACGAGGAGGGGGAGGGGGGGGGGGTCAATCTGCCTGTAACTTGACCACCAGCCTGAGTGGGTGCAACGCGCCGCCCGCCTGCTTGAGTCCTATATACCACCCTCATATTTCAATCAATAATCAGGTTGGGATGCAATTAGTAACTCGGAGGGGTCGCGCGGAGTCACGTGACGGATCAATCGAGCACAGAGGCGGCGCGCTCATTGAGGTGATTCACAGCCCAACAGTTTGCTCCACGCTCGGCCCGAGTCCGCGCCGTCTATCTTCTTTATATGAAGCTTTCAAGGCTGGAAATATGCATCTGTCAACCGTCGCCCATTACTCGGGCTGCCTGTCACACCTGGGGCAGCTCACAACCAACGAGGAAAAAAAAAAGACAGAGTGTGTCTGTCAGCACCGAACCCTCAGCGGACTGAGGAGGCACCAGCTTCCCCGCTCTAATTTCCTCAAAACGCAGAGATTTTTTTTTTCTGGGTCTTTGGCTGAGTGCTGGGTTAATGACAGAAGCTGTGTCAGGCGAGGAGCTGAGGCAGCTCCTTTTTTTGCCCGGGATATCATTAACCCATTGTTTCACGATATGGGAAACAGATTCCCACAACATACACAGCACAAGGAGATGAGAGAACTACTGGAGAAGTGAGGAATTTTTCATCAATGGCAGTGAGAACGCCAGGAGCTTGGATTTCCTCTAGTGGGGGCTTGTAGTCGTCACCAAACGGCAACGATGCTTTCAAAACCACGACGTCGTGGCGCTGTGGTGGGGGGGACCTTGAGCAGTGTGGTTAAAAAGGGAGCCGTTATTTTCCGTGAGGGTCCTCTCGATTAAAGTGCACTTCCAGCGGTCGCGGTTCATCGTTTCCACCGCAGCGTGTCTGGATGTTCTCTCACCTCAACAACCAGTGTCTTTTCACATCACAAAGCTATTTCTCTCATTTCCCTCCATGGGGCCGGCCGAGTGCTGCAAACTATGTCATGAATGAAATATAAGCACACCGCTGTATTACTTATGAGACCTAACACAACTTTGCTCAGAGCTATTTTCAGATTTCATTTGAATTCATCAGCGTGATGAATTTTTCTCAAGCCCAGACTTGGCCGGCGAGGCGCCGGTCCTCCAGAAAATATTAGCTGAAGATGAACTTCAAAGATTACTTATCTGCAAAGACCACCTTTCAACTACCAATAATGTAACATCAGTCATTACGGCGTAAGCCGTCCGGCAGAGCGGGCAAAGCCCCCGCGAGACATGATTTAAGTGACACTAATGTGCCCGAGTGTTGAATTGGAGATGTAAAACTGCATTGTCCTATTGTTTATTTAAACTTCAAAAGACTGCTGGGGGAGGGGTGGGGGTCGGGGGCAATCCTAAACTCATTATACAGCTCCAGCATGAGAGCGTCATGGAGAAAAAAGGTCCACTTCTGTCATTTATGCAGAAAAAAAATCATTCAGCAAAGCTCACAGTTTGAAAGTGAAGCGATTTCAAAAATGCCTCCAGTAGAAATGAGTGGCAGTTGTAACCTACACGACGGCCTGCCCTTTCTTCCCTGACAGAGTGTTGAGCTGAATCTAATTATTCCTCTTCCTGCTGTTCCTCCATGCACACAGATTCATAACTTGTGTCAATTAGCCAGTCGTACAAAAACGAAATCTATTCAGTCCCCGCAGACGCTGTGCTCCGGCAGGCAGACGATCTGTGGATGAGTCTGTCCTGCTCCTGTGCCCCCCCCCCCCCCTTCTCCAACAGCACAAGCAAACACACTCCCCATTTGGTTTCTCCACTCTCCATGAAAGTCCAATTTGATCGCTCTATAAATACACCGAAGACGACAAGAGGAATCTGTGGATTTGGCCGCGGCTTCTCTCTGCGAGGACGCCGGCCGCGGATCAATAGGGAGCCCCTCTCGTCACCTGCTGATCTGCGAAACACTCCAGCTCATGCTCCTGCAACTCTTAACTCACTTCCGAAACGAGTGGCTTTGGCCGGCGAGAGCCCGGTTCCACACAAGTGCCGTCTAGCCCTGTGAAATTCCCACTCCCCTCCGCCGCGCTCCCCGGCACGTCTCGCTGTGCTTCGATCACAAGGTGCTCCCCCGCCTCACGCTGCACCTCTCACCTACAGTCTGCCGGCTGAAATTCCAGAAGTTGTTTTCATCACAACTCATCAACAATGCCAACATGCTGTAACGCCTCACGGAGGTGGACGGCAACTTAGCGCTCGCCACCCTTCCTGAAAACAATCCCAGCTGCACTTCAAAATCATCGTGACAAACAGAGCGAGGAGAAAGTAGGGATGGAGAGGAATCAATTTGTGCACACTGAGAAGCCAGAAATCAGGTGCTTTGTTTTCCCACTGACAGACCCTCAGTATGAAGTGAACTGCTGAGAGAGAGGGAAAAAAATGTCTTACCTGAGGTCTTGGTGATGCTGAGGCTGTGTATAACAGATCCTATCACTGCCTTATGGGACAGAATCACAGAGAAAGAGAGGAAAAAGCAAAGAGCGAGAGAGAAAGAGAGAGAAAGAGCAAGAGGAGGGGCAAGAAGAGGAGGGGGGACCGAGTGCGCGGTGCAGGAGAGGGAGCAGGAGGAGGAATCAGAGAGGATGCGAGAAAAGTGTCTGTGGACAAGCAGCGAGGAGCACAGACGGAGGAGCGAGCGAGCGCGGGGAGAGTGGTGCTGTCACACAGCGGCGCCGCGTTACACTGAAGGGGATGTGCTGGCTCTGGGAGGTGGTACTCCTCAGTCAAATGACATCTGCCGCTCTCTTAGAAACCATTGGCTAAGAGGGATGGTTTCCTAATAAGCCATCCCCGCTGTCTCCAGGAGAACACACCCCCTCCCGCTTTCTCCGCTGCACATGCACACACAGATACAATAACACGCATGCAGAGATATGTTCTCCTCCGTGCAGTCTATAAAAAGTGGCGTTTGGTGCGTCTTTTGTCCTCTTTCTTCCCCCCTCTTCCCTTTCCAGTGCCAAGCACTTTCACATGTCTTTATTCTCCAAGGTCCCCTGCTATCTGTGCATTGTCATTTCTCGCAATTGTTGCAGGAAGGGGTTTTTGTCTTTCAATTCAAAAGTGCTTCTCCTTTCAATTGTGCCTTGGTTTTGTTTTGTTTTTTTTCTTCGGAAGCTATTTCCAACCTTTTCTCAAAAGCTTTGAAAAACTAAAAGGAAAACAATCGTTGGTTTTAGAAGTTCTATATGTAGAGAGCTATCCACTGTGAAAATGGTGTTTTACAGCGATTATGGGGAGAGAATGGCTCTCCATGACCGTGAAAAACTATTTTGTCAGTCGTTTCTTTAATCCCCTTGGAGAGGAGAAGATACGTGTTCTTTTAACGTTTCCATAAAGCTATATATTGTTTTTTTGTTTTCCTTTGCTGAATAGAAATCAGGAAGTGATGCACAAATCCGTGCAGCAACAATTTCAGACGCGACATTGTATTCCCACCATCACTCATTCGCATGTTTCAACAGTCATTATTTTTCTGTGTGGGAGGTAAAAAAAATTACAAAAGTTAGCATGAATGTATGAGTCAAATTCAAGTCAATTCAAGTGGTGACGCTCACTAATACGTATAATTACATGTAATATCACCCACCGACAAAGCAATCTTATAGATCTGCAGGAAAGTGCATTTTGACTCCTCACGGGGGGGGAATCATTCTTTAGGTGTACAAGAAAAAAAAGGAGTGCAGAAAGAAAGAAAGAAAGAAAGAAAGAAAGAAAGAAAGAAAGAAAGAAAGAAAGAAAGAAAGAAAGAAAGAA
>JAUESE010000027.1:6294383-6308116 GCA_032274725.1 Malacoctenus triangulatus
TTGACTTTTCAAAATGCTTGATTTTAGATCAACAATTGGCCGAGCTCCGAACACATTGTCAGCACGCTCGCAAAGAGCACAATGGACAAATCACACAGACAATTTAAAGTTTGAAAAAAAAAAACACTCTCGATTAATGACTTCCACCACATGTTCCCAAAATAAAACGAGAATGTTGAGTATTGATTTGTATAAAAAAAGACGTTGACAATGTCATTCTTTGGATCACTCACAGAGACAAAGTCGGGGTGTTTCAGGACTTGTCCACCAAAGGAGATGTTTTTGGCGTCAGATAACACAGAATTCGTGTGGGCGGAGCCTCATCACGACACGTACGCTATCACCGTTGTCTTAGAATGCATTTGGGCTGTTCAAAGGAGGTCTCCTCTCATGTCTTCAAGTTTTAAATTGAATTCTGTTTGATTGTAAACAACCATTGTTCCCAGTATCGGCTGTGTTCATTCATAAGAGATTGTTGATTGTTTCGTTGGCTGCGTGTGTCTCCCCCCCAGATTCCCATAAGCAGAAGGTTTGATTCGTTTGCTAAGTAAACTGCTGAATGAGCACTAGCTAGAACAAACAATACATGCTAGCCAAGCCAGCAACAACAATAAACCGGCAAATCCTTTGTTCTCCTCTTGCATCGCCACCACTGGTCTTCCTTAATGGTGCGGAAACGATGAGTCGATCGTCAGTTTAACAGCAACCTTATGGCACGTCGCAGCATTAGGAGCCAATCGTAATCGTGCCTGTAAGCATTTCAGCACTAACTTTGCTCATGTTTTTACAATAAAGGGAAATGAAAACAGCTGAATCTGAATCTGATAATGGCCCGTGCAGCTGCTAAAAGGGGTAAATGAGTAAATGGGAGATAACGTCCTATAGCCACCAGAAGAGCTATTTAAGAGTTGCGGTGGAAATACAAGAGGGCCGTGACGACAGTGGAGCCTTTTGTTCCCAACCTTCAATGCAGCGAGGGGCTCCATTCTCTCTCAGTCTGAGGTCCTTTCCCTTCATCGACAGCCGAGATAAGTGCGGGTCCCACAGAGAATTGAAGGATGAAACAGATTAGAGAGAGAAATCTGATGCACAGAAACACTGGCCATTCCCCGAGGATAGAAAAGGACTGGTTTAATGTCAGCCTTGCACCTCATCACTCTGACAATGGAGCCGCGTCCACCATCCCAATGAAAGAGCATTCGCTGAGCTAAGTGAGACTCGAAAATTTGGAAAGCGGGGCTGTGGACGCTCAGCTATCGCCAAGTATTGGCCACAAAAAAAAAAAAACATGACATACACTCAGGAGAAAAAAAATGTGCTGGAAATCAAAAGCTCAGAGAAAAGTTTTTTTTCCATCTGAAAGACGGGACGCGTTCGGTTCTAATCGAGTCCGAGTCGATGATTTCACAGCAGCTAGAATAGAACAAGAGAGAGATCTAATCTGGAATTCACTCTGAACAGAGTGCTGCTGTCTCCTGTTAGATGCAGCACAGAAGGTCTGTTTTATGTACTGCTGGTGAGAAAAATTTGAGGCAATTTCCCACATTCATATAAAGTATATTTAACATATTTAGAGTGCAACTTAAGTGGGAAGACAGATTTTCCTGTGAGAGTATAAAAGATGTACGCTTGAATTTGATGGAAAAAAGGTTCATTAGGTTCCTACATGATCTCGAGCAAAAAGCTTTGCTGACTGGAGCTGCTTCTTTCTGACATGTTTAGGAAAGCTTCAAATATGCGGAATTTGGACGAAAAGTGAAAGTGGTCCATAACGATCATTTCCACAGTAAAGTTTCTTACAGGGAACTGACAAAACGGCCAGTAGAGTGAAGCAGGGAAACAAACAGGACTATTTGTCATGTGTAAAACAGCAGGTGACTCAGAGGACAACGATGGAAGGACAGAGTGAAACTTGTTTTAAATACTCAGTCTCAATTAGTCCAAAATTCAGTCGTATAGCTGCTTATATTACTGCTTTTCTCTTGGCAAACTTCTCGTTTTCTATCAATTCTACAATCTAAAAAGTATTAAGTTTGCATGATTTTTTTGTTCACCTTTTTAGTTGCTCCCGTATACACAGAAGAGGGGAAACAAGCCACAACTGAAAAAAACAAGGACACAGAGACAGGCGGAGATAATGAGCCTGTGTGGAGAGAACAGAACCACAGCAACACACAATAGAGAGGCAGGGGAACACGAGGCAGCTGTCACAAGACATGAAAATGCACAACGCCAGGAAAGAGGAAGGAAATTAGAACAGAGAAATAAATGAAAGGTAAAAGGAATCGCTGTTCTGCGGGTTAGGATGTAATTGTATGTTTTCGTATGAGCATCATTAATGTAACTATAATCCTCCAAACGTTCCGCTCACTGGGAACCTTCGACCCACGTTGCGCGTGTGATGGCTGCCTCAGCTGCAGGCAGTGCAGGTGGTTGCTGATGGTTTCCCCAGGGGGGCTTACCTCCAGGGAACGGCAGTCCTGCGCTATAACCATGAATGTATAAAAGGTCTCATTTTATAAAAAAGGAACATTTCCATTTCCTTTATTTTTTATTATTTTACACCTGGTCAAGGTGCTTTAAAGATGTGAAGGTCTCCAAAATGTATGCTGCATCGAAAGAGAAATTACACACCTCAGCTCTTCAAGCTGCAGACATGTTTTTTTTTTTCACTTTAAAGACCCCCCCCCCCATGAAAATTGTGTTTATTCTTTGTTGTTTGCTTTTTGTTGTTCATGTGGCATCTTTCTGACGCTATAGGACATGTCAGCACAAACGTGAGTGTGAAATTGCATTCCTGATCTATTCTGCCTCCATGTTCGTTGTGAGCCAAGGGCAAAGACGAACTGTCAGCTTCAGGCACTCTGGGCTTTGGAGACCACTTTGTGGCAATGTCCAACCATCGTCGTTCTCCCAATTAAAATGTTCTCTTTGGTACCAGTTATCACCTTTGAAAATGCTGCATCTTTCCGTGATGATTAAGTTTGTTTATAGCATTTAAAGCAGCGAGACTTACTCTGTTTTATAACCATAACAACCTCTTCATTTCAGTGTGTCTGTGGGACGGCTCTCGCACCTCATTTGATGGGGGAGACACATAAATAATCGAGAGCCTCGACAACAAGCTACGTGACCCCTGGAATAAAAGCGGCCCACTTTTTTTGCATTAAACATTGTAACTGAATGTTTTACAAGAAAAAAAAACAAGATGAAAGTATGATGAATTGTGTAGAGAAAAGAAGAAATGCATGAATGTAGCAGCCAACATAAAGAGGCTGCTCCCACAGCGGCCAATAGAAAGGGAGTGGACACATTGTTAGCAAGCAAATCTGTGATTGTCATTCATGCGCCTTCGAAACAGGGTTTGAAAATATTGAGCGTCTTTCCGCTGTCAATACTTTCTAATAGAAAACATGTTTGACCAGGATCAGAGCGGCCTGTCAAACTGTTGACTCTCCGCATACATGAATGGAGGAGAAACCAAATTATCACTGGGCTCCTTCCAGACTATTCCAGCGCCTCTGTTCCCTATTCTGGAAATGTCCGATGACAAAAGGAGCCATTTCAGAGGATTTTCCATAGTTGCTATAAATTACTTATTCCACATTCTACTCATTCTACTCATTTTAGATCTTTTAGCTGTTTTGACAATATCAATCATCTCCTACATTTGTAATTCATTTTATTCTGTTCTGTGACACGATTTTTGCTCGTGTTGTATGTCCTCTAACGTGTGCATCACTTTGGATCAAGTTGCTTCTGCTGAATGTTTGCAGGATTGTAAAAAAAGAGAAGCTCCAGTCAACCATAGTGATCCAGTGAGCAATTTGTTTCCTCATTTAGTGTGGTAAAGACTTGTTTTCCCCAGAGTAGGTGGTTCCTCATTTCAATAAGGAAAACGTCTCATCCGCAAGTCGACTTCTCTGGTTGAGCCCCTCCCCTTTTCTTCCACAAACACCTGTCAGGCGTGACAGCTGCATTCGCAGGATGGTGGTTTGGACGATCAGATTGTAGCAGTACGACACAGCAAATGTGTTCCTTTTAGCCAGGTGTCATTAGCATAATTTAACCAGGGACAACATTGTTCTGGTAATTCAGTGGACTGTCATACTGTCACTGTGAGGACAGCGGTGTTCCCACTGATTCATTTGGAGATGTGGAAACACTTCCTGGCGACACAGGATTCAGCACGTTTTAGTTTGGCCAATAATTAGCGACGCTAACAAGGTTTAGCATTCACCTGTTATGTCCTGATATAACACTTTCCTGCACGAATCACAAGCTATACATACATATAAATTCTCAAGGTGTTACCTTGAATGATAGCACCTTTGTGAGAACACAACGTACAAGGAAAGCTTTCAGGGACTTCCTGAAAAAAGTGATTAAATCCCAACCTTCCACTTCAGCCACTTCTTGTCAAGCAAGACTCAGCGTCACCACCGTCACTGGGGGTGGGCAGCCCTTTAACATATCGCCCGGGTTGCAATATAAAACTTTGCTGAGAGGACATCGTACATTCATCAGACAGTCATCCTGGTGAAAAGCCTGGCACAGCCTCTGTTCCCCCACCCCCCCACCCCCCCGACAGCTGAGTCAAAGCTTGATTGAAGCCTCGCCATCTCCACTTGGCAAAATTAAAGCCATAATAAAATCTTTATTACATTTTAAAGAATCTGCCTCCATTTATCATCACGACTGGACGTTTTCCGATCAATCTCTGGAGCGACTCCCTGGCAGCGTGCAGCCAAAGGTTTGGCTCAGTGTCGATCTATCAACCGACGGCTTCAGTCCCCGATCAGGACGGGCAACGCGAGGCCTGCGGGGCCACATGTGGCCCAAATCCCACAAGTCAAAGAACTGTTACTTTGACAGCCTTCAGGTGCAGGAGGAACATTTTTACCTAAAATGTAAATTGTGTCCACATGTCTGTGATAGACCGAGGGGGTGTCCAGGATGTACCCTGCTTTCACCCCAGTGTCAGTTTGTTTCCAGCACCCTTAGATGGAGAAGTAGTAATAAAGACGAATTAATGAATTTGACATAAATATGGATGTTTCCTTCACCGTCTCATTGATCCACCAACAGGTCAAAATTTAAGAGCCTCAATATTCTGGTTTATGGTCAAAAATAGATGAAAAAAAAACGACTGAGAGTGACGCAGCCCACAACCTTGTTTTCATGCTTTTCAACCGGAGCAGGAGAACTCCGTGAAACGGTCTTGGGAGCGGGCACGCTCGATCAATATCGGCGCCGCGCGCTTCCACGTTCACAACAGATGAAAATGCACCCACTTTGCGGCATCTCTGATTATCAGCACTTTAAAGGAAAATAGAAGGGAAAACACTCAACTTGCACTGTCCACCTCCCACCACCTCACCACCGTCCCCTCCCACCGCACGCAAAAGGTATTAACTTAGAGGGGAGGGGGAGGGGGGGGGCTGCATCTGAGTGGAGGCATTCCTCCCAACAGCACGGCAGCACACGCTCACACACACACACACACACACACACACACACACACACACACACACACACACACACGCGCATGACATTCACCTCAATAAGAGCATGAAAAAGAACACAAAAGACTGAAAATCATCTTTAAGTACAATGGCACTCGGTGTCCCCCGTCCTTGCCTTCCATTTCCTGTACCATTCTTGTCCTCTTAAGACAACCAGTGAGGACACAAGCTATATATACCAACTGTCTATTGAAGTAAATGACAATAAAGCACACTGCACTTTCTACTTAATGAATAGCAATCCCTTGTTCTCATAGTTATTGTTCAGTAACTAATATTCATGAGGTGAAGTATTAAGGTTACTTTAATAAAGCAGAGTTGAAAATAACTGCAAGAAAGAATAAATCAGCCGCAAACAAGCACAGTTCTGCTCCGACTGTTTCCCGCCAAACAACCTCGCAGGACAAATGCCGTTTCATTAGGAGGAGAAGGTCAATTGTTTCCATCCCCCTTGTTGAGGAGAATGAACGATCGCGTGGCAGCCAGAGGATCATCAACTGATAAAAGACTAACATTGATCTAAAGGAAAAAAAACACACACACACACACACACACACACACACCTCAGCACATGAGTGCCCCCCCCCAAAAAAAGCGAGCCAGGCTGTGTTTCTTTAATAAAATCCTCCTCTGAGGCACGGCCATAAATTCTAAGCTTTTAATTAGCATGTTAAATGAATGCAATTCTGAACTATTATACATAATTACCAGGTGTCTGAGATAAGGGCAGATTACTCATTCAGTTATCTGTATTAATTAGCACAGGGGTGACCTATGAGAGGTTGTTTTTATACTGGCATTACAAATGTGGACTTCTGAGGGGAAGCCAAAAAAAATTGCTTTGATACTTTCTGGTGATTACACGTCGTCGTCAGATGAGACACCTGGTTTATCGTCTAACTTTCAAGAGATGTGTAAAAGGTAAATATAGTGTATTTTCCCCGCAGGTATGCTCTTGAACCTAAACAAAGCTGACACAGACACCAGCCAGTGTGAAATCTCTGAGGGAAGTCTAGTCTGGGAGAGCCGTCCCCCCCCACCCCCCCCAAACCCCAGTCGATGCCTGAATAATGCATGAAGGATCTGGAGACATCACTTAGAGATGCTGCCAATATCAGCCGGGGCCCTGCCCACCCCCGTGGCTGCTGCCCTTTACCACAACCTTTAAAAGGTGGATCCCCCCCTAATGGGGACGCACTTGTTTTCTGAAATACCCAAATGATAACGATAGAAAGAAGCTGTTCGGTCACCGCCGTGATGGGAGTCAAGTGTTGTGACAGGGAACAATGTCTTTATTTATAAATAAAGATGGGCTGCCTCTTCATGAACCATCATCTACTGGATGTAGGGAGATTTAGTTGACTGATTTCTGTCTCCAAACGACATCACAGTTTATTTTTTTTCAATATTCAGCTTAGAAGTGAAGGTTCTGGAGCTCACAGCTCCAGCTTCAACACACCTGATTGCAATAAGCAGCTCGTTATCAGGCTCTGCTGCAGAGCTGCATGATGACACCAACGAGATTCAGGTGTGTTGGAGCAGGAACACATTGAAAACATGCAGGGTTAGAATCAACCAAAATAAACACATTTAAAGTCTACAAGGGTCCTGGAAATGACTATGGACTTTTATTTTGAAGGCTAATAGTTTTTCTTTCATTTTTTGGTGAGAGAAGGAGTGTTCACAAGAGTTTAGGGGGAACAATTCGGCAGGATCTCTCTCAGAGCCAGTCTGAAGGAGCTCCATTAGCAGAAGCTGGGAGGTGGAGGCACCAACCACTGGGCATGACAAAAAGCATACAGAGAGAGGTGTCCCATGAAAGGTAATAGACATGTTGGGTTCCTGGAATGCTATCTGAAAGTGAAGAGGAAGTGGTAAAAACACCATCTGAATCATGTAAGAGGGGTCAAAAACCTGGCAATAAAGTTTGGAAAATGATGCCAAGAAAACTAAAAAAAACTTTATCCTGACGGAGGCGTTTCAGGACACCAAGTCTTTTTAGTGGCATTTTAAAGATGATTAAACAACTGCGACAAATTCTTACAAATAAAAGTAATGTGATGTCTGTTAAATGTTTTTCATGGAACGATTTAACAAAAAAGTGACCTCCTTTTGTATTTATCTTTCTGAAAGTATCAGATTCCTGAAAGTTGTGCACCAGACATTCATGACAAAAGAAGATTCGATTACTGTGCATAAACAACCAACAAAGAAACATTTGGAAGGAAAAACAAAATAAGATCACAAATGTTTTTTTCTGTCAGAAAAATCTGAATGAAAAACACCAATAAAATTCATTTCCAAGGGATACAATTGTCAACATTCATGTGATAACCACTGAGACCCTTCCTTAAAAAAAATATTTACTAGAAATTTGTGTAAATGAGTGTATTTTCTTTCGAAAAACAGTTTTGATTGACTGGAAAAAATCATTTCTGCCTCGAAATGCTGGTTCATTATCTTAACTTCGTTGACCCTGAAAGATATTCACAGCATCCCGTTTGGTGGACTCCAGTTTTCACCGTTACTTCCCTCTGAAGCACTAAAGTCGGGGGCAAGTGTTACTGTTAAGCCAGACAAAAGCTAATAAGTCTTTTTGAGTTGCTCCCATAAATGTTTAACTTGTGGCATCTGTGGATGAAAACTAAGTGCTCGGCTGAATCAAAGCTTGCGAGCGAGCAGCTGACTCATTCTCAGACTTTCTGAAGGAGGCTGTGCAGCTCTGGGACACGCAGGCCATGTTGTTTCGCCCAGTCTTGTGCTGCAGCGAAACACAAAGCAAGCTGTGGCTTCTGCTCGATTTGGATTTGTTTTTAGTCACGAGTTTTTTGGACCTGTTTACTTGTTGTTTTCTTGTGGCGCGACGTACACCTTTAAAAATGTTTCTTTTGAATGTCACGTGTAAATTCAGCAAGGTTTACAATCAAAGCAACGCCGGGATGAAGCACATCAGTGCTTAATTGATTCAGTCAACCTGATTCTGAGACTGAATTCCAATTATCTGAAGGTTGGCCTGTTTGGGTGCTTTGCTTTGTATGCAGATTTTCAGGTGAAAGAAAGGCACAGCTGCACTTTGGCCTCCAGAGAAACTGGGGAAAGAAAGTGAAAATACAAACTTTTAAACAAACAAATTCAGAAAGGCGACGCAAAAATAAAAGTGCACGGTCTGAATTGAGGTTATGAATGCGATGGGTGCATCAAAACAGATCGGAGCCCCTGTAACATGGTATTTCGTGTCATTAGTCGATGAAATCTGTGTGTTGCTTTGTCCATTGGCTACACATGTATTCCTGAGGCATGAAGGTCGTGTTCTCCAGAGCCGGGCGCTCCAGTCACCACGGCAGCTTTCAAATCACCGTGTGTGGCGCTGTGATGGAAACCTGCTTCAAGGCCAGCCAACAGTCCATCATGCATGTTTCTCTGGGGGGGAGAGTGAAGCTATGCTGGAGGTTTTTTTTTTTTCTTTCCCTGAGAAATCTGCAAAGTCACAGCTTCATTACGCTCCCGCGCAGGCTCAAAAACGCGACGGCGTCCACATGCGCGTTGCACCGGGGGAGTCGTAACAGCGCCTGCTTTGGTTTCGCCCGTGAGATTAATGGCACGTTAATAATCAGGGTCCTAAATCGGAGCCATATTGCTTCTGAGAGGAAAAACTTGCTCTCTAATCCGCTGACACACTTCAGGCACTTCAGGATCGGTTGGCAACAAAAGTGCTCGTGGATTGGCGCTCCGAGGAGACTTGCGCGTGTGACTGAATTGAAGGTGTCTCTCATGTATATATTGTCACTGCTTTGTCCGACCGCTTCTGACAGCTCGGGGAGATAAAATTCTATGAAGCCCAACATAAACAATCTCTAATATGGATCTGGGCTGGAGCCACGTTTGAAACACAATCCATATTTGCTCTTTTTTTTTTAGGGGAGAGGTGTCTCCTGGAGAGTCTGCAGAAAGAGTTCAAAGTATTCTCCTGTTAAAAATCAAATCTTCACAGTGTGTTTAAATCTTCCCCAGGCTGTACAAAGTAGCAGGGGAGTTGCATGCAGAGCAAAGGAAGGAAAAAAAGAGGAATGCCTTGAAGCACAGTCCCATACTCACCCACCTTCCTTGACAGGTGCATGTTTGTTTTATTTCAGAAGGCTGTGGCTCTGTTTATTGAGCTACCTTAAAAAAAGAACCGAGTTACAAACTCTACTTCTTAGTGCGCGCTCCGGAACAGGCGAACATTTTTTTTCCCCCCTGTTGCAGCCATAATCAGATTCCTTGCAGTCTGTAGTAGGGGTGGAGGGGGCTGGCTGATAACTTCTGAAAGCAGAGGTGCTGAAAGTCAAGGACAAACTTTGTCCCAGTTTGTCCCCCGTGAGAGCGTATTCCAGGCACATCTCGGTCTTTCCTCGAATCTCCCTCTGCACGATCATCTTTAAACCCACAAGTTTTGAGGACACCAAGTCCAAGTAGTGAACTGCAGACATGGCAGGATCAACTCTTGTCAACATCGTGCTTTTGAATTGTAATTAGCAACGGCAGAAATGATGCTGTGGAGTCATGTGGTGCAGAAACGTGGAGCCGGGGTTCAGGGACTCACAAGTCGAGTACCAGAGGTAGCACAGTGGGTCCAACACTTTGTACACTTTGTGGCTAAACAGCACATTTGAAAGAAAAACAAAGCTACAAAAGAGAGAAAACCGCAGTTTGCTAGCCATAGTTAACATGTGATGGAGGTCAATCGGTCACTCCAAACTGTTACTGTGAGTTTGCATGGATGCCATCATCTCTTTTTGCTTGCTTTGCGATAGACTGGCAACCTGCTGTCATGGCCTTCAACCTTTTTTATGACAGAACTGGTGCCCCAACCAGGCTCAATTTGGATGAGGCGTTATGGCGTTACGGATGGATGAATGGAGGAGCGAGCAGCAACGGCATCGCGTCACAAAGGGCGAATTTTTTTCTTCCGTGAGGTTTCGTTTCGCAAGGTTGAAGCAAACAAATCCGGTGCTTCCATTTCCAAGCGGAGGAAGAGGAGTCGACGTTTTGACAAGTTTTGAAGTCGGAGCCGAGCGAGGGGGGAAGGATCTACCGAAGGCACCCGTGTAGCTTTGACAGTTCAACAGTGGCAGAGTGATTTGGCTGAGCTCGAGGAGGGGAGGGGAGGTGGAGGTGGGTGTGGGCGTGTGTGTGTGTGTGTGTGTGCAGGGAGGGGGGCCTTCATTATCTCCTAATTACATGAGATACAGCGGAGGCTTACCGAGCTGGTGCAGCAAAACACCTGCAGACTCGAGTGTGTCTCCCCAGATTCCAGCACCAGGACTGCACACTCGCGGCACAGCAGCCCAGCAGAGCCGGCGCCAGATTGCCAGACGCTCCTGGTGTCGAGCGAGAGGCGGAGTTAAAGCGGGGAAGATAAAAAAAAGTACAGGTCCAAACTGAATCGGAGGAAAGCTCTGCCAGTTTTTGTACCCTCTCTCGCTCTCTTTCTCTTTTTTTTCCTCACACTGCAGCAAAGCCAACAACCCAATCGTCCACCGAGTGGAAGCATCCGCTCCGATCATGGCCGCGTAGCATCTGCTTGATGGTCGTCATCCGTGCGAAAGTGCTGGACACATCTGGGCAGAGATAGCCACAGGACACAGGTGAAGCGCTCCAGCTTGACTGCGTGCCACACTGCATTGTTAACAAGGAGAGGTTATTCTCGGGCCACTCGTGTTCAAGTGGAAGCAAAAACTTTTTTTTTTTTCCCCCCCTTTTTCTTCTTGTAAATTCATATCGCGGGAGGAGCTCTGTATCTCTGGGACTCCCCGGCACTGTGACCAGAATATTATCGTCGAATGGAGGTGGGAGTCAAAGGTGGCAAAGTGGCAGTGATCCTTTTTTGTGTCTTGTGTGAATGTGACCACTTTTCCAGGGACAGGAAAGTGCAGGAGAGAGAGAGAGAGACTCGTCGTGTGAGAGACCTGACTTCCCCCTGTGCTACTCCCGTTCTGGCAACCAAATAAGCCTGCTCCCTCCCTCCCCCCCTCCCTGCAACACTCATGAAATCCTTGAAGAAAGTACAGAAAGCACCGCATCTCAATGGGCCCCTGACGAGAGAGAGAAAGAAAACAGAGTCGTCCGCTGTCCCATGCAATAGAGGTCACCATGATTTATCCTTCTTTAAGTGCGATCTGGTTATGATTGGGTCCATACAGTGACAGAATGATTCTTCATCCGCAAGTAAGATTGGAGGAACTCAGTTAGCTGTACACAAAAGATTTCAAATTGGATTTCTGTGTCTCGTGTGGATACAGGCTTTTTCGTCCGTGAACTGAGTGCAGCCCCTCCTCTGCTTTCTGCTGCATAATGGAAACGGCATGAGACTCTGCCATCTAGTGGGGGACTCGGGAACTTCACCACTCAAATCCCAATAAAGGTGGCAAAGGAGTTAGCGTGGTATATTTACCGCGGTGAATACGCCCGCTGCAGCCACCTGTACGACACAGATCTCCCCCCACCCCCCACCCCCACCCACCCCCACCCTCACCCCTCCTTCACACAAGAGCAAGTGGCGCAGGTGAATGATGTGATGAGTCAGCAGAAGAGGACTAAAGTGCAGCGCTGAATCAGAGCATTCTTCCATCCGGCTCTACACATCTGACTTCGGTGTGGGAAAAAAAAAAAAAAAGGTTTGAATTAATTCGAAGTATTTACTTGCACCTGTCTGTCAGTGCCAAGGTGGAAAGGATGCAAATGAATCGTCTGCGAGCGTCGCAAAGAAGTACGCGCTGGTGGATTACCTTGATCCGCTGCACTGTCAGCCAACCCACTGTGCTGCTGCTTTTTCTTCAGCGCCGAGCTCAAACAAGCTTGATGTTTTCACAAGTTTTGGGTGAGAGAATTTTTTTTCTTTCCCCCTCATTCTTTTTTCCTTCTGTTCCCCCAAGAACACTGGGTTTATCAAGATGAATGTGCGGCAGGGCAGCGGATGCCAACCTTTTTTTTGCTTTTCCTGGAGCCCCCTTCGGAGTGGCCTCAGAGAGAGATCGCAAACAGCTTCTTTCGATCATTGATTACAGTGAAGCCAAACACAACCTCACCCTCACCAGTGTACAAAATCAGGAGCTTTCAAAATTAAAGTAAATGACAGGTTCTCAGCTCTTTTACAGGGTTCTCCTTTTGATGTGCCGCATGCACCAAACTTTTGGACAATTCAAAAGTTTATTTTCTCCTAAAAGTGTAAATACTAAAGCTAAGTTTACCTCCTTTTACTTCTAGTTCTCCCCCCTGATTATAAACTCTTTGAATCTGCCCCTGGACAATTCATCAGGTTCAATGGCAACCTTCTTCACAAAGTGAAATTACATTTCACACCAGCGCTGTACTGGGACGTTTTCCTCCATTACTTAATGAAACGCTCTTTGCTGACGTGCAAGAGTGCAGAAAGCTCCGAGACCCGAGCAGAGCGCCGGGAGATCTGCAATAACAAGAGCGACAATGGCGCGCACGTTCCTCCTGATCTTTTGTCTATTCATATATCTACAATGGGGCTCTCGTCCCACGGGGCAATAACGGGAAAAGAGCCGGCAGACTCGGGTCACACAAAACAGTCGGCGGCCCCAGTCTGGCTGGTGCATCGAATTAGCAATCATGGCAAAGTCTTCAGCCCGAGGCTAATGGAAATGTAGATAAGATCCCATGGACAAATTGAAGTTAGGACATAATAAGGAGGCCGGCAGATGGAGACCAGGAGTCTTAAGATGCTATCTGACGCGCGCGCTGGCTGGCCCCCCCGACTCGTGCTGACCAAGCAAGAATGGAGGCCCTTCGCCCGCCAGAAGAAAGGGGAGATAATTATGTCATGTAATAATGAATTACACTGGCAGCATTTCAGACGACTGTAGATAGAGTTCATCAGCGCGCCACTCGCTTTGTGTGGCTTCCAATTTGGTCGAGTCAAATAAAACCCTGGCAGTGCAGAAGCTATTCACATGTGCTCTCCCCCTTTTTTTATTTTTTTTCTTCCCACATTAGAATGAAGAATAATCAAAGAGAGGAGGAGGGGAGGGGGGAGTGGGGGGTGCCTGGCACCGGGTGCCAACTCTTTCCTATTACAATGTTTGAATTGGAGCCACTTTGGCACTCGAGTGGAGCCCAAACTTTGCTGTATGACGGCGGCGCGCGCGCACGCCGTGTTAATTCGCCCTCCTAGCTGCACCAGTGAGCAGGGAGAGAGAGAGG
>JAUESE010000027.1:6325604-6335771 GCA_032274725.1 Malacoctenus triangulatus
CAATCCGAGAGGTGGGGATGTGTGCGAGGTGGGGGAGAGATCGGGCGAGTGCTGGGTCGCGTGATCGCGTGTGTGTGTGTGTGTGTGTGTGTGTGTGTGTGTGTGTGTGTGTGTGTGTGTGTGCGTGTGTGTTATTGATCCGGCTGGGAACATCTGTGGCATCTATCAGGATGGCTGTCGGTCGAGGGGGCGAGGGGGAAGTGAGGGCAGGCCGGAGTGGCTTGGTGTGCGTGCGCCTGATGAGGGAAGGAGACAACGAGAGCCAGACAAACAGGTTCACTAAAAGTTCACGCTGTCCAACGGCAGCAGCTTGTTTTTTTTTTTTTTTTTTTGCCCGCCTCCTTCTCGGTCCCGTTTCTGTTTATTTCTCTCCCTCTCGAGCGCCGCGGCCGTCTCTCGCTTCTTCTTCTTCCTCGCCACCTCCCAGACCGAGCGCCGAAGTGTTTACCTGTTGCATGCAAGGAGTTAACAAGATGGATTGTGCAAACAGCAGTAAAATAGATAAGAGGTGCATGTGCAGCTATCATTTAATTATCAATGCAGTGGAAAAACGGGCTTGCATGGGCCAAAAATCATCGGAGATGCCAATAAAACGAAGCACTCGATTGATGTTTCGGAGAGGCAGCCAAGCCTTTGACTTCATGGGTGTTATTTCATTTTGTCCACAGGATTTCGAGAAGAGTTTAAAAAAAAAAAAGAAGAGATAACCAAATTGCGTGGAGAATAAAAAACCGTGACAATGTCTGTAAACATCGTGACTTCCTCGGGAGGCATCCGTCCAATCTGTCTCCTCCAGTGGTTTTAGTTCCAGTCGGATCTCCAAATGTTTTGAGAGCTGGAAATGAACGCGTCTGCGTGAAACCATTAAGGCGGAGAAGAGCGACAGGTTGGAGATAGATCGGAGCAGACGCCGGGGAAAGAAAAAAAAAAAACACGCGTGTTACACGAGCAAAACGTAGCGGAAAAAGATTCTTTTAAAAAACTTTGATTTATGACGTCTCGCTGCCTTCGCGTTACAAAGCCGGTGCGCTGTCATTATCTACGTAGGAGAAGTAGGAGGGAAAAAAAAGCCCCGCAGATGATTTAGAAACTTGATGATGGAAGAAACGATCTTTCTCAACCTATTATGATGGCAGCCAGCCGCAGGCATTCAGACCCGGCAAATGAATCACAGAGGGGGGAGAAGAGAGAAGAAGGGCGCACAAGAAGAAGTCGCAGAGAGCGATGCCAGAAGAGGGAAAAAAAAGCAGGTAAAACGCAGTGGGTGTCAGGGTGAGTCACCATTACCAGAGCTCCGTCAGCAACATGATGTGCGGTGAGTAAGACTAATAATCAGCTCGAGCGGCGAAGAGGTGAGTGGCGTCGGGTTACAGGTGCAGGAGAAAGTCGGCCTCGTGTTTATCTTCGTGATTGCATTCGCAGCGCGCCGTCCCGAAGCGCTTCCACGATGAAGTGTGATTAAAGTTGCATGTCAGCACGGATGGAATCGGACCGATATCGCTTCGCAGCTCGGGTAACAAGCGGTTTAAATGTGTTCCAGTTATGGTTGTTTGCTTCCCGCTGAAAGATAAATAAGCAGATCGATACGACACTAATGTGAGTGGTTTAATTACGGAGCCACAGCCAGAGGGCAATTAGCCTGGGGGAGTTGGGGGGGAAAGGGGTGGGGGTGGGGTGGGGGGGTCACTTTGCTCTCTCTTTAGGGAAAAACATTCAACATCACCTCAGGAGCAAAGTGAGGCTGAGTGATTAACACGTCCCACACGGCAGCAGGAGCAGCGAGACGCAACAGGAGACTGAACGAAGAGCTGCTCGTCCTGAAGCAGTGGAGAATCAGGGGGAGACAAAGACCCCGGTGGTTACAACCCTTCCCACATCATGGTCACATCGTCCAACATAGTTGTCCAGCATGTAGAGATTGAAACATTTGACCATGTCATAAAGCAGATGTGGTGGCCATTTTAGGACAATGTAGAGAAAATAAGTCTTGAAATCCCACATGTACAAAATGGGGGGTTGGGAGAAGAGTGCCACATTGCAGCAAGCATTTCATGACAACATTAATTTATTCCCTGGCTTCATTTTATTCCGTGAGACTTGTGTTTTTAATATCTGAAGTTTATTAAGTATGCTAATTATTTCATGTAGCCCCTTCGAGGGAGCCAAACTCATCTCAATTCACCAGCCACGAACAGCCAAACTCAAACTGGGCCAAATTACCACTGACATTATTATAATAACCTTTAACTCACAACAACTTCACACTTTGTGCGACTGGAAAAAAAAGACGTGATTACATTCTGAAACCTTTTACATTTCACAAACTGTGTTGACTTTTTGAAAACCTTCTTTAAAATGATGTTTACAGTGCACAAAGTCATCTCACATGACAGCTAACAGCTGATGGTGACCAGTTTTGGCCTGTGAGCCACATATTTGGCACCTCTGGCAAGTTGGTCAGGCTTGATGTTGTATTTATGTGTTGAGGCTGCATTATATCTGATACCACCGGATTATTGGTCTCCTTCAAGTGTTAATTGCAAGTGCACTACTTGATGAGTACTTGTGTTGATTTATTTTCTGTATTTATTTTCTTTTGATGTATAAACATCACCTCCAGCACATTTAATGTTGTGAAAAATCTCCATGAACAGAGTTATAAAGAAAAAGACGATAGAATCCAGTTTTATTCCGTACAACTGAACCAAACACACACGTATACCATGGCTGGATGTATTTATCTTTGTAAGTTGGCGTGTAAAACGCAACAGAAAGGAGCTCCTGCACTTCCTCTCCTATCTCTTCCAGCCAAGGCCACAGAAAGAGTACCCTCTTTGTGAGAGGTGATAAGAGGATGTTGCCCCCCCACCAAAAAAAAAACCCTCAGCCGGTCTGCAAACACCAGGTGTTACTGACCCACTCATACATCATGTGACAATCTGGGATCCAACAGTAATATGCAGACTACAATATGAAAAAAGGGGTTGTGAAAATTCTTGGTAGATGAAATAGTTCTCATCAATTCCGACGCTGGTGCCACATAAGATCTCATCTCGTGACATTCTTTCAAAGGAGAAATGCAACAGAAAAAAACCAGGAACTCATGTTTTTGTTGATCCAGATCAAGTGATGCAGATTCGGGATGTGACTGAGGTGCCATGTCTTCAGTTTTTCTCACATAGAGAGCCGCAAATGTAAGCAGAAGGTCTGAAAAGTCACGGGACATTAGTGGCACGTCACAAGTGATCTTTCTGTCTTTAATGTCGCGCTTCTCTTTCCAGCACAGATCCACACGGCGAGAAGCCGAAGAAAAACTGCCTCATTTCCGCCGCATCTGCTAATATATATGTCAACGTCACCTAATTCTGCCACATAACATATAAAAGCAGATGGAAAGCTCCCGAGAGAGAAGAGGGGGCCCTCTTTAATTCTATCACAGTGGGCACACACTGACACTCAGTCACACACACACACACAAACACAGACATCAGTCCAAGATATAAGCAGCAAGTGGATACCACAGAGAGTAGCTCTTACAGATCCGGCGCTGCCCCGGAGGCAGGAGGCCCATGATGGATCACACATTGATTTGATTTGAAGCGAGTGTGAAAGCCGGCGTCCGTGCCCTTCTGCCAGAGAGGTGAACCGTGATTGAGCAATGGCTGTCCAGAGGGTTCACTCAGGAAACTGTAAGTGGACAGGCTGGACCTGCTGCTAACAATCACCTTTTGTACAAATCGGCTGGAAATGAATTGTTGATTCACAGAGAGGAACAAAAAAAAAAAAAAAAGTGAATTCCAGCTGCCAGCTATTCCATCTTAACCACACCGTCTCGAAGCTGCTGCATCCTGGACACACACGCGCATGTACGCACACACACCCTCGCAGACACCCACACAGACACACATTAAAAACAGTTTTTCGTATTTTTCCGTGGCAGTTAATAAATAAACACTGCTTTTTTTTTTGTTGTTGGGAGGGGGAGTTGGTTGACATGCAGGGAGCGTGTCCCAGCTCTACCTGAGACTCTCCTGTTTACCCATAATAAAAATTCCGGTGCCGGCTGGGTTACTCGTCTGAAATCGTCTCCGCCTACACACGGTGATAAATCGCAGCTTCAGAGTCAAATCCGTCTTCAAAACGGCAGTGAAGAGTTGAAAAAAAAAGAAGAGAGAAACGCACCCAGCACAGTGAGAGATGTGGCTTCTTTTGTCCATCTCCGACGTTCTCACATAAACACAACAAAGAGTTGGTAACAGGCTGTTTGCAGCGATACAGACGAAGAATTCAGACCCACCAGTATATAAATAAACTACAAGAGTAATCTTATAGATTGTAAACAAACAAAACATATCAGAGTCACATCAGGATGTACTTTCACAAGGAGAGTCATCTGACAGAGACTTTCTACATTCAGACGATGAAACATAATCGAGAGAATCTGCAAGTGTTCAAACCAACGATGAGAAAAGAGGAGAGAGATGATGGGAGTGATTTTGCTTCTTTGTGTCGGAGTAGTTTTGACTTTTACAGACACTGCTGAGCTCACCTGGTATTCAGACACAAACACTCAGTGAGCGGCGACTGGCTTTGTGGAAAAAAAGAGGTAAAAAAACAAAAACAAGCCATTTCACACTCGAAAGGCAACATCTCACGACGCACAGAGGTCGCGGCGCTCGAAAAAAACCCTGCAGAGTCGGAGGAGTTTTGATCTCTGCTTTGACATTCGGATGGTCGGGTCAGACTCTGGCATAAACATGAAAGCATTGATCCATCCCGCCTGGTATTAATAATTCAGGCTTCCAGCGCAGCCTAATGATGAGAAGATAATCTTTTTGGCACAATTGGGGCCCTTCATGTGCATTATTTAAGAGCCACACTCTACCCAGGCGCTGCAGCTGACCCGGCCCGTCGCTCTGTGGCCACAGCGTTCCCGTCTCCTGATGGCGACTTTCACAAAGCTTGCATTGTTGCAATATGGTTTCTTTAAAGCGACACCGAGGGCTTCGTTCCACAGTCTGTCACTGTGGCAAAGATTCACAGCGAGCCACACTTTGACACTGTTACATCTTGCATTCGAAACCCACATTTATTTTTATGTGAGGCTTTAGTCACGTACAAATTCTACACTAAAATGTGTGTCTTGTAATCCAAAAACAGGTTGGACAGATTGCTAACACATAAACCAACAAAGAGGGGCTGAATCACATTATACATTTGCACACAAATCAGTCGAAACTGCATTAAGCTTTTGTAAATATAGACCCGGATCTCTTTCCAATCTATCCACCCATCTCCTTAACCTGTTTTATCGAAGGCCGGGGGGGCTGGAGCCTCCTCACATGAGAAGGGCAGGGTGCAAAGGTCACTATGGGCTGGATGTATAATACCCTCCAGCAGCCCAACGCTTGCCTTTATATTGTAGGAGGATCCTGGAGTACCTGGAGACGAGCAAGGCGCCAACGAACAACCCTGCAACCGGATACATGCGTGGTTTTACATTTGAGATTTATTTTTTTAACTTGTTAACTTGTGAATTTGTTATTTTTACTCTCTAAATGTGATTTTTAAAAATGAAATGTCACTTTTCTTCACCTGAAGGTATTTTTTTTGTTTCAACTTGTTGAAATAACAAGAAAAATGCACTTTCTGTTCTCTTAGGTCTTCTTTATAAGACAAAATCTATCCATTTTTAATACAGCTTGATTCCGAATTACAATATAGTTTGAATATGAAACACAAAAAGGGAATTTTTTGTGCTTTACAAGAGTAAAAGTCGAAAAAAGGGTAAAGTGAAAAGTAAAATTTAACGATTCAGCTGTAGAAGAGTCCAGTATTAATTATGCATGCCAAATGGGACGCGTTCAGTGTCTGTTTATTGCTGCACGGATGCAACAATAGTTTTACAACCTTCAACCGGAACAGTGACGCTTTCACTTTTCGTCCGACTGCAGGGAAGCCCCCTGCGATTCACAGGAATCGATGAGCCGCGCCCGTTCAACGTAAGAGAAACGAAAATAAAAGACGGCCCTCGAGATAAAGAGGCTCGAAGGATTCCGTGATGGTTTTGACTGGCAGATGGTTCGTGTGGTAGCGCGAAAACATCATGACAACAAGAGATGTATACCCCCCCCAAAAAAATAAAAAAATGGTCATTGAAAGCACCAGCTCGTGGGAAAAAAGTCGGACACAGAGGTGAGCAGCTGCCGTGCAATAAACACTTGAAAACACACACGGGGTTGATCTGGGTACAAGACAAAAGTAAACAGTGAATCACAGCGAGCTATGGCGCTAACTGAAACACACACTCGGCTCTCACTGTCATCCAGATGTTACTGATGATAACCCAGAAGCTTTGTTGACACTCCTGATAATGACACATTCTGCCACCTGCCCGGGGGGGGGCCGTTCCTCGCTGACCACCGCAGCTCAAAGCAAATATCCGAGTCCCTCGCTGCCTGACAGATAACAATCAGTCCAAACAGGATGAGTTCAGAGGAGCGCGCTCCCACCTGAGGCCTCGGAAAGCCTCTGTGCGTTCCCCCGGAAAAGCCGAGGCTCCAATCGGAGCTGCTCGTCCCACTCACAGAGTCAGACCATCGCTGACGATTTAGTCGCTTTTAGCTGGAAACGTGGGATCAAGGGAGACGCTGTGTTGTTCCGGCTGTTCGTTACAGGAGCAGCGAGAGAAGAAGCACCTCTCTGGCAGCAATTAGATCCACCACAAACAGAACCTGTCATATCCTGATCAATAGCCCCCCTGTGGGAGTGACCGGGGAGGGGGGGATACGCCGAGGCCGGAGCTCGTCCCCACATCCTGTCATAAACCTCACTAATGCACAGCAGTTAGCCGATTGGCTGCCGGACCAGGCACAGTCCCGATGTATTATTTACTCCTCATCTTTGTTTACACAAAAACAGAGTAATCCTCACTGACACGGGGCTCGGGGTGAGGAAGGTTTAGGGGAATGAGGGGTGGGGGGGGGGGCAACACTACATAACAGCGGAGGGCTCCGCAGTGTTTGCAGTCTTTAGAAGAGAAAAGAATTCAATTGTGCCGAGAAAATAAACCCAAAGGCAGCCGAGTACAAAGGGCCGCGGGTCCCACGCGGGTGCCTCCAGGATCCAACCGGAGAGTTGGTTGGAGGAGGGAACTCTATCAGAGGGCTGAGGGAGTGCTGAGGGTGGGTTTGTTTAGCTATAAATCCTGCCGTTTTTTTTTTTTAATACGCAGGGGGCACTCCCTGTCTGCCTGGATACAAACACCAGCAGAGACAATGCACGACTCCGCTTCGGCAGGCATTGTGCTGCTCTCCTTTCGCCGAAATAATACAGATTCGAGACTCGGAGCGCCCTTTTTTGTTTCCACATCCTCAGTATTAACTGGAGAAAAGCTTCGACAGCACTGTAGCCTCAGAGAAAACAGTCAGCGAAAAAGAAAAAAACAGAGCGAGTGCACCTCCTTCACTCCAGGTAAAACAGAAAGTTGGCACATCACTCCAATTGCTTCACGAGAGGCTCCAGCTCGATCGGCAGACTGTGATTAACTCGCGTGACTCATCGTCATCAGCGGTGAGCGGGAGCAGGAAAACAAATCTTTTTTGTCTTATTATCCGCTGCCCTTTCTGAGACACCCGAGCGGAAGAGGAAAATAAAATCACTATTTGTTTTTTTTTTTGTCGGCGTGTGCGCTTCAGGCAGACGGCGCAGACGGTGTCATTTTTCAGACAGGGAGGCACCGCGAGGGGCGGCGGAGCATCCCTCTGGCCGCGGCTGATGTATGTCCCACCAACCGGTGCTTTGTTCTGCTCCGGTGCCGGACCGCAGCCTTAATGCCCCGTCGTCACGAGGACGCCCGCCCGTCCGTCCGTCCGCGCGCGCGCGCGAATGCAACATGTCAGCTCTCCGTCACCGTGTTTAAATAATGGATGGATCCCGTCGAGCCGCGCTGAGTGCTGCCATAAATCAGCACGTAAACTAAACTGCCTATAGGGAGGGATTTATACACACACAGCCTCCCTGGAAAGGTTGAGACTGGATTATCCTGACACCAAAGGGCAAAGCTTGAGTCCTATGTGCCACTGGTGCATTATAGGACTGGTGAGCTGTTCCTGGATGGATTCTGGTTGTGCACAATGTCAGCTGGCTGTTGTGACCCAACAAGGGCTTCAGATGGAAATGTGGTATCCAAGTATAATGCTGCTTCTGCTCATTGGAACCAGTTACAGCCACAATACCCACGTCTACCTAGCATTAAGTTTGTCCAATGCAAGAAAAATACTTCAGAATGTACTGTCTTCTTTTCAACATATCATCTTCTACCTTCTGCCACCTCTGTCCCTTGTTATCAAACCAAAAACACACAAATATTGTGCCTGAGTGATCCTAGATAAACTTTGACCATATGTGAGTCAATATCACGGTGGTAAAAGTAGTCAGAACAGACAGTATGAATCAGCCTCTTTTTTTTTCTCCCCCCCTTCTCTCCCTCTTTTCCCTCCTTCTGTCACTCGACTTATCTGCAGTCATCTGGCCCATTGTCGGCGTTATCTGAGGTGATCAGGGCTGAGCCCAGCCTCTGTTCACAGCAGAGTCTCCCCTCTGCAGTCTGCACCGGCCAGATGGTGGACCTCCACCTGCAGAGAGCCTCTAAGAACCCTCACTGTGATCTTCTGTCGCATACAAATGCGGCGCCTGGGATCTCCCGTTGCCTGCAGAAAAACACTGGCTCTGTGGCACTCTTGGTAAGTCCCTGGTGTGCTGAGGGCTCCCACAGTCGTATATATATATCAAACTCGACTTCCTGGAAATGAACCGAAAAAGTTTCCCTCATAAACACGCAGTCTGTCATGTGAATTACCGTGTTTGTTGAACCCAAACGGACACAGCTGAATCTCTTTTGTCTGGTTTGTTGTATATGCATAACAGAAAACTCCATTCAGCACAGGAGGCCGTTTTTAATTATGTTGCAAGGCAAAACCACAGAGGAGACGTTGGTGACAAAAGGAAAGGGAACCCTGTTTTTTCTTTTTTTTTTATCATGGACTCATAGCAAACACCCTTCCTATGCAACTGCGCGCCGTATTTCTCAAGCAGCCCTGTGACTAGCTTTGGACCGGCGCCACAAGTGGATATATTTCTCCCCCCCCTTCTAACTGCTGGAGGGCATTGTCACCCATTTCACTTTTTTATTGGTTCATGCCCTTATGTCTAATTCTGCAGGGACTCCATGTCAGGACAGGCAGCAGCAGGATTCAGGGTAATCAGCGTGAAAATGTTCTGGGGTGAAGAGAAAAAAAAAAATCGCCTGCTTCCAGTTGTCGCCCACCAACGTTGTCAGGCGGGGTGGCTGAGGAGGGAGCTTGTTAGTATCAAGTAGGAAAGAAGTGAGAATAAATCACTGGGGGGGCCTCGCGCAGAGGGCAGGACGCAGGCTTTTTCTTTTTTTTCGCTGTCCTGCTGTGACCTTAGAGAAACTTCACCAGTTTACAGCTGGACTGATGGACACCCAAACACTGTTTTAGTTAAATGAGGAGGAAAAAAATAGAGGGGGAGACTTTTTGGATCGTGAGGAAATTCAAGTTGTGAGCTGTTCTCAAAAAACCCACAAAATAACACGTACAAATGGCCACAAACACACGGATCAACTCTCCAACACCCACTCAGCAACTTGCTCTTGCAAATTATGAGTGTCTGAGTCAATTAAAGTTTTATATTATTAACCAATTGGACCACTTTCAGTCATTTTGTATCTCATTTTACTTATTTTGATTACAGAATTTGTTTCACGCCAGAATCCAACAAAAATATGTAGTTTATTGTCTTTAATGTCAACCAACGAATATAACATCTCATCAGACTTTTCAAATGTTTTTTTTTGACAAGAGAAGACTGTTTTTTTTTGTTTTCTCAAGTTTTGTTGTTCTTTCGAAACAAAAAAAAGGAAAAATGTAACCAACAATTGAAGATAACAGAGAAAATCTCATTAAACAGTTAAAACACACTGACAGTAACGCCAGCTTACAGGCCACCCGTCCATCCTCCATACTGCTTATTCCAAATGATGCCAACATTTTCTCATGGATTATGAGGACCAGAGCACAAAACCCTGCCAAAAAACGGCGCCTGTAAACTCTTGATCTGTGTCGAAACAAAAACATCCTTTCC
>JAUESE010000027.1:6363812-6374287 GCA_032274725.1 Malacoctenus triangulatus
CTATAATACAGCGCCAAACCACTGCACCTCCACAGTGAAAAAGAGAGCCTGTGATTTAGTGGGCCGGCGCTATGAATCTCTCGCAGTGTGGGAGATGTGCTAAACCTATGCGAGCAGCAGAAGACGGCGGGCCGCAGAGTGTCTCATTGTTTTGATATGTGCCTCCCACGTGGATGCTGTGGCTGGCAGGAAGGCGGCGGCGGCGGCGGCGCCGCAGCGCGGAGCCGAGCGGCCTCGTCCCGCTCGCAGCAACACCTGCTTTCTGGAGCGCGCCGCACTTTGAGCTCATGGACTCAGACCTGTCATCAGTTTTGCACTTAGGAGCCCAGTGATGCTATAAAGTGGTTCCCACACTGGCAGACAAACACTCCAAAAGGGAACTATAACACCACCACCACCCCCCACCCTTCTTCCTGTAATAATGAAGTTCCTATGAAAGCCCCCCTGTAACACCACTGTCCTTTAACACAAGACTGACAAACAATAGAAAAGTTTACTTGTGTCTATTCGGGATTGTTGGACTTTCTGTCTGGAGTTGCATCACGTTGAATAGAGTCGAGGAAAAGTCACAAACTGATGAGTTTTAAATGTGACTCTCAGATTTGACCCACAATAGCCGGTGCATGTTCAGGTTTATCAGATGTTTAAGAAATATTGGCACAGTTAAAATTTCTTCTGCCTGATGCAGGATTAACAGCGAAGGACGTTTATTCTTCTCGCACATTCTAGCAACGGTTCAATTCAAACGTGTTCATTGCAACAGTTGCAAAGAGAATAGGAGCCAAGGAAAAAAGTTTCAAAGTGTAATTAAATTTTGAAGCAGGAGCTAATGAGTCCACTGAATAGTAGATATCAGCAGCACACAATCATAACTGCTTTAATGCTCAACGAAAACTCTTCCTGTGCTCAATGTTTAATAGTGCTGAAAAGGTTTGAAAGGGAGGCAGACGCGTTAATGTTGTTGTTATAATTAGATCTGAAAAGTTTTATTTTCAGTTTGTGTTCATCCAATCGTAATTGTTTTGATTTTTAGTAGTTTTACTTGAAGTTTAGAATGAAACTTGAGCGTCAGCCATGAAGACACTCTGCGATATGACGGAAAACACAAATTATTTCCTCGCTTTTATCTCTTTATCTAATCGTCACCCAAAACATCTGGAGCTAAAAGTTGAAAACAAACAACATTTAACTCTTTCCTGAATAACTGTTTTATATTTTTACTTCTTCCGTTTCCTCCACCATGCTGGTTCTTGTTCACGTACGTGGCCGCTCGCCATCGGGCCCCTGGAGATATTCAAACTTTCACTCGCCACTCTGAAGCGTCACTGCGGTGGCTCGTGACCGCAAACAGGTTTCAAGCCTGTTTAATTCCTGCTTCGCAGCGCATCATAGTCGCGTGTCTCTCGAGGCCCCTCACCATCAAAAGAGCACCTAGTTTCAACAGACTAACTGCTTGCCACCCACCCACCCACATTCACTCACTGCAGACTCACTGTCAACAGGAAGCGCAGTCTCATTTTCAAATGTGGTCTTTCACAATCTGGTTCACGCCCCCCCTCCCCCTTTATTTTCGTGTTGTACGAACGTGTGATACATGATACAAATGAGTCATAAGGAGGAATTTTCAGTTTGGTTCACTGCTTTCAAACAAAGTTCATTCTCGTTCTCCACTTGGTGTTTTTGCTAACATGTCCACAGTCAGCCATTCAGGAGTGATCATCAGATCCTCATCACTGAGACACGATCACATTTCGATTTAGCTGAGCCGACGCCTGCCGAGTCAGGACTGGACAGGCAGTACGAAAGGCAAAAGGAGGGCCGAGACCTTTTGATTAACGCAGACGTGTGTTTAATGCATCGGGCTCCATCCTGGTGATTGTGTCTAATAACTGATTCTGAACAAATGGAGACAACGTGAGGTTGTTTGAGATGAGTCATTGATTTGTGGGGAGTATTTTCTCAGGTTTTGACATCGCTCGATTGTTGCAAGAAGAGTTTTTATTCAGTAATTTCGTACACTTTATCACTGAGTGTCTGTATTTGCGTAAATGATTCTAAGCATAAAGTTCCTGCCTTGTCAGCAAAAACAGGTGCAGCCATATCTGTAGATAAAAGTGTCAGGAAGAAAAAGAAAAGAATTTTGTTTGCAGGCCGTTGTGAGTCATTGGATTTATGACACAGTCATTACAGTGTTGTAACGCCTCTCCACTGGTGCCTGTGCGTCTCCGCGTCTCCCTCCAGACGACCACCAGCCAGGCCGTGTTCCGCCTGCAGTCCGGAGTGTGCCAGCTCTTCAGAGACACCCTCACCAACAAGGGCTTCGTGGAGATTCAGACCCCAAAGATCATATCTGGTGAGAGCTCGAAGTGAGAACTTCTGTCTGATGGATCCCACCACAAGGCCGACGCCCACTGACTCATTCTTGGTCCGACATTTCGGTTACGGCTCACCTGTTTCCGTGCCCCCACCCACAGGTGTCCCTATGAGTCACCATTAACAGACTTCCTTGTGGACTCTTGTCAAATCAGGAGCCACAGTTGAAGTTCGGTTGAAGCTCACAGGGGGGCTGTTACAGAGTTTAGGAAGCAGCACAGCCGTGCACACCCAAGGCCCAGGCAGACAACAAGGCTGGCGAGGTATTAGACAAAAGTTTATCGTTGCAGACCAATGAGGACTTTAATCCAGCCTGCTGGGACCTCCGATGCATCGACCCGCTCGCACGTCTGCCCCTCGACTCACACAGCCTTTTCTAATTTGACAGGAGAGGCGTTTTTTCGAAAAAAGATTGTTCCCAAAAGAGTTGATCTCACTCCACTGAAGTTTGGAAAATAATAAAAAATAACAAGTCAGACAGAAGTCTTTCTGCCAATATTTAGAAAAGACACAGATTTGAGCTGAAAGTTTGGGAAGTGTGTCTTTTCTGTCCGTACTTCATGCTGGAATGGATCATTATTAGTGGCAATATGTTCGTTTTGGGTTAAAAGAACATTTTTTATATAAAAGTCAGTCATCAAAAAACAAGATAAAGATTCGTTGTCGTTCTCACGCCAGTCTAACACGCTCCCACCCTCCCCGAAAATTTCAAATGACACATGGCACAACGCGTGACACTCGCTTCCCCTTTTTCTTGGAGAGCCAATGACGACGGCCGTGCGGAGCGCGTCTCGGTTCAAAATTGCGCGCTCTTATTTTGGCGGCACCTGCAAAACTACTGTGTGTTTTTTTTTATACACGAAAAACCGCAGCTTCCTGCATGGCACCACCCACAGCGGTATAGGCCACGAACAGTCTGTGCTGTTTGTGAGCCTCCGCCTTAGTTTTAGAACATCAGTGCTGGTGTGTGTGTGTGTCTGTTTGAAAGCCACAGAAGTGTTACATAAGCGTGGCGCGTATGAGATGCCTCAGTGACCTGTGTTTGTTCTCATGACCAGGTTTGCATCAGTGATCACTGTACGTCTCGACGTTTTTCCATCTTCACTGTGCTGCAGTTTCCCTCAGCTGGAGGCCATCATAGAATATTCTCATCATCTAAAAAGAGAGAAAAAATCACCTGAAGGTGCCCCATTACGGCTCCCACTGAAACATCTAATGAACACATAAAATCTATCATCATTAACTCCAGTCGGTCAGGATTTTGAAGTGAGAAAATTTGGCTTGGCTCACTTTGGGAGCCATGTTTGTCAAAAAAAAAGGGAAAAAAAGTGGGTCCGCCTTCGCAGTTAATGGTCATTTTGTGCCGTGGGGCCGTAAAAACCTCATTTCCTTCCCTAATGCTTGTCTTTGTCCTCCTCCCAGCTGCCAGCGAAGGTGGAGCGAACGTCTTCACGGTGTCTTACTTCAAGACCAGCGCCTACCTGGCCCAGTCCCCCCAGCTCTACAAGCAGATGTGCATCTGCGCTGACTTTGACAAGGTCTTCTGCGTGGGTCCAGGTGAGACGCAGCCCCCGCCGGCCGGCCGGCCGGCCACCCTCTCTCCCCATCTGTCACCGGAGCGCTCCCAGCAAGCGGTGGGAAAATGAGCAGCGAGAGTGCCATGAAAAATGTAGACCCTATTAACGGAGATGACAGTTTTAAAATGGCTCGGAATGCATTTAGATTGTTAAACTTTGAACAGACCTCCCTCCGTCGGGTTCACGGTGGTCCGGGCTGCTGCTGCTGCGGTGCTCTGCGCATTAGCGACACTGTGGGACCCGTAAAAGGGCTTTATGAGAGGTGAGATTAGGAGAGGACACTGTTGGTCTTCAGACAAGCGAACGCCGCCATCGTCTGATTAACCATGCACGAGCCGCCGTCCTCCGATTGGGTGGAGCTCCAGGCGGCGCCATCCCCGTTTGGATTAGCACATGCGTGAGATTCTCAGTCTGTGCAGGATTCTTGCCTGAGATGAAATCAGCCACCTGGGAGCTGGAAGAACATTCAGTATTCTGACTGGACTGAGGGGAGGAGGGGAGGAGGAGGAGGGGGGGGGGCGTTTTTTTTACTTCTATGAAGCTCCACTAGAGAAATCAAAGGGCTTAAGGTCATTACAGCCTCTAAGGCAACAATGTATGCACCGCTGTTGCCTTAGTTACAGTCACACTGATTCATCAAGTGCAGGGGGATTGGGATCGGTTCTACTCAAAACCTAAGCGCAGTAAGAACAACGCTGGTGGATTTATGTTCCTGTGCTGCAAGGCCACACTGTGGAAAACCACGTAAACTCACAAACAACTGGTTAGCAACACTGTGTTTATTACTATTTCATCCCAACTCTTCTTGGAAGAAGGCAGGTTGCATCCCGGAGAGGTCGTCAGTCCCTCAAAGGGTGACAATCAAATCTATGGACAATTTAGAGTCACTAACTGAGCTTATTTGCATGTTTTAAGACTGTGGGACGGACCTACGGTGCCTCAGTAAACCCACACATGGACGCTGTGACATGCAAACCCCAGACAGAAAAGCCTCAGCCAGAACCTTGTCACTGTGAGGCAAGAGCAGGAACCACCACACCACTGGAGGGCCTTTATTAAATAGTAATGTACGTGAATGTCTGGTATTTTCAAAGTTAATCTCACGGGATGGTTTGAACCCCCTCGCAGGCCGGTCTAGGACCCCCTCGGCTGCATGTTTGATACCTCACCTCTAAAACTCCCAGACAGAAACTCACTGGTCCATAATAAATAGCTTTGTTTCAGTGTAACTTGCAGAAAGCCATTCATATGCACAGCCATGTTTGACGGACCTCCGTTATTGTGAAATGGTGTGCACGTACACATGTCTGATTTCCATACAATTGAGCATTATGTAAATGTCGGTTTAATTGTCTCTATGTATGTGAATAGAGTCCTTCTCAAGGCTGCGGCTGTGTAATCTAACAGCATCATCCTCATGCTGATGCACGACTGTAAACCGTCGGAATGCGCGTCGCTCTCCTGATATCATTCATTCATAATGAAAGTCAACCCTCACTCATCAACCAACTTCAGGAGCGTTTCTCAGCAGTTTACCACACGCCTCCCAGCCGAGGTTGAAGTGAGAGCCGAGCAGAGCGGGGAGCACTTACAGTCGCACTTTACTATAACATTAGCATTCTATTAGCATCTTTTCTTTCCAGCTCCGCCAAGGACGCTCTCGTCCTACTTTGTGCAGCGACAATAAAGGCGTTCATTCATTCATTTATTAGCGTTCCCGGTGACCAAATGCTTCTCTCTAATTCCTTCCGTTCACACATTGTCCTTGTTTCGATGATCTTTTATGAGGGCAGATTTTGAACTTGATGAACCTTTTAATGGACTTCTGCCTTTGTGATGTGATCAGGTGCCTGTGGAAGGGTTTGCCCATAAACAGGCTCCGGTGGAAGGCCTTGCAGCGGCTAACAGCCTTCTGCTTTATTCCCCCTCACTAAGTCTGCCCATGATTTCAGTCTTCAGGGCGGAGGACTCCAACACCCACCGTCACCTCACAGAGTTCGTCGGTCTGGATATCGAGATGGCGTTCAACTACCACTACCACGAGGTGATCGACTCCATCACCGACACCATGGTGCAGATCTTCAAGGGCCTGAGAGACAAGTGAGACGCGAGCACATTATTTTTCCTCAGACAGAATCTTAATTGGCTGACCTTTTTATTCTGACCCCACAAACTTGCGTCGTGACTCCCAACTTTCAGCGAGTCGAGGTGACAAATGCACTGGGAGAAATAGTTGGAAATTACATGCCGGGGAGGCTCAAACTTCAGCACGGTCTCTTCAGCACGATTGCTGAATGTTGACAGGATCGGGCCCTGCTGCGGGTGACAAAGAGTCGAAACCGAGTGAGAACTTTTCAAATTGCTGAATCCAAATTAAGTGTTGTCACATAATGCTGTCTGATCTGATGAAGGTCAGTGATTTCCACTCTCTCTGTCAACTGAATCGCCAAAAGTCACAAGATGCCGTGTGGCTTTATTGCCTCCTAGTGGTGGGAATGACCACAGCAAGAAGCTTGAACAGCAAATCCGAAATAGTACTGACCGTGGCTTTTTGGTGTTTGCAGTAATACAGTTTTTTTCTCACTTTCTCCAGTGAAGAAAGTGATTTTGCGAGTGACACACAAGTTCCAGTCTCACTCCAGCGGTTTTCATTGTATGAGTAACTACTTTGGTCAACACAAAAGTGTGATAAGATGCTTTTGAGGAGCACCGTTAATCATTGGAGCGTTGTAGGTTAAAGGCCAACAATGACTCACTCTTAGTTATTCTCGCTGCTTTCGACTTGTGATTCCAGTTCCTCTTTCTCAGAGACTGTTGCCTGATTGTCCTTTGCTCTCACGACTTTCCAGACCTCTCCCTTGTGACGTCTTTTTGTTTTCTTTTTAACACGCTGTTGAGTGATGTTCTAGCCCATCAGGCACAAACGACTCGCTATCTTGGGAACAGGTCGTCATCTCATCTGGGTTGGAAAAAAAACTGTCAGTATCGAGCATGAGATGAAACAATGGAAAGAAGAGGTGTAAGATTAGAGGACCTAACTGGTAGTCGCAAGCTTTAACCGGGACCACTGTTACGTGTGGTGACATTTCTTGCCAGAGCGGGTCAGTGGGTTCGTTCCCCCGTTCCATCCTGTCCATGTATCACAGTGTCCTTGGGGAGCACACTGAACCACAAGTTGCTCCCAATTGTGTGCTGTCACCATCGGTGAGTGATTATATGAATCGGTGCGTTGAGACTGCTGAAGCAGTAAAATGTCGTCGTCCAAACACTCAACGAATGGCATCCTTGTCTCCTTGAAGAACCAGGGCTCATTTATAGTTTATTCCTCCTCCTCCCCCCCCCTGCTGGAGCCCCTCCAGTTAAAGCAAAAAAGCCCACCTGGAGCCCCTCAGAAAGGCTCCAGGCCTCCTGTCCAACTTCTGATTGGCCAAGACAGTGAAGCCTCACACGAGTGGGCACTCCCACTGTCATCACCACTCAAAGCGGGAGCCTTCAGAGTGGAAGCACAGGTTGGTTTTAGGAGTTTCTTGGAGCTGCCACCCCCACACACACACACACACACACACACTCAAGGGGGTCCCAAACTCGATGATGGGAACAAATGCCTGTGAACAGAATATAATGAAAGTCTTTTTGGCAAGCAGTAGTGAAACTGACAGTTGGAGCTGGTTCTTACTGTGCAACAAACAGCAGCTTGCATCGCAGCTGTCACTTTTGTTGTGCGAGTGAGAGAGATCATGTAAAGTTTACTGAAACCACTGAAGTGGTTTAATAAAAGAAAAGTGCACAATAGGAGTGAAATCCATTCGCCACCTTGTCCACACGATAAAAATGGAAGTCAGTGTTGTCACGTTGTGTGTGTGTGTGTGTGTTGTCTCTGAATCAGCTTCCAGACAGAGATCCAGACGGTGAACAAGCAGTTCCCCAGCGAGCCGTTCAAGTTCCTGGAGCCCACGCTGAGGCTGGAGTACACCGAGGGCGTGGCCATGCTGCGCGAGGCCGGCGTGGAGATGGGCGACGAGGACGACCTCAGGTCAGAATTCGACACACGCCGCCTTCCCCAACATCTTGTCAGATGATTTTTATCCGATGAAAGCAGAAGCACTTTAGAAAGGGAACAAAACTGTTTACAGAGTAGTTGCACGCAATATTGAAGCGAGTGTGTCTCTTGTGCTGCAGTACACCCAATGAGAAGCTGCTCGGACGCCTTGTCAAGGAAAAGGTTGGTTCCAAAGTGTTTCATTAAACATCAAACTGTAAGAATGTGAATCAGATCCGTGGATCAGACACGGACCCGCTCCGAAGAAACTCAAGTTTCCCTTGAAAGTGTTTAAAAAATAGTTTGTATTTTGGAACATGTTCTCCACTAACCTGATATCTCATTGTCGAGTCGTAACACGGTGAACTTTCAGCTCGGTGTTAATTGAAGCGAAGCTAAAAAAGCTGAATGTTTTAATAAGCAGTTGTGAGAATAACGAAGCAAATTTTCTGGCTTTTTATCAAATTATATGAGCTTTAGTTGTGGTGCAGAACATGTAGCACCTCAAAAGGTCAGGAATCAAATCTCTAAATTAATTGGATTAAAAGCGAGTAATTATTAACCATGAATATCAAATAAACTGTCTCGTCAGTGACCGAATTTGATATTTACCCAGTTCTTGTTTCCCCCCCCAAAGTATGACACCGACTTCTATGTGCTGGATAAGTACCCGCTGGCTGTAAGACCCTTTTACACCATGCCTGATCCTAACAACCCCGTAAGTCACTTGCACACGCGCACACGCACGCGCACACACACACCATTAAACTGGAAAAAAGTTCAGATGCAGCATTAAGTCTTGCCCTGACCAGAAAAATCCCTGTGAATGTTCCTTCATTAAATATGCATGTCCTCTACAGTTGTATTCATATTTGGCTCCCAACATCACAGTGTCGTACTGCAACAGATCTCCATTGACCTGATTTGAACTCCTGTGTGCTGCTGCTTGGCAGTACGATACAAGCATATTTCTGAGGCCGCCCCAGAATTTTGAATAGGCCTTTTGTGTGTGTGTGTTTGAGTAGAAATACTCCAACTCTTACGACATGTTCATGAGGGGAGAGGAGATCCTGTCCGGTGCTCAGAGAATCCACGATGCTCAGCTGCTCACGGAGAGAGCCACCCATCACCAGATTGGTAAGATGATGCGAAGCGGTGTGCTCCTAGTAGAAAGCGTCAAGTGACTCTTCAGTGTTTGTCTCCCTCTTTTGGTGAAGATTGGCTACTACAACACCAGGACACTCAATGAATATGAGTGGCATTGAAACGTCCTCTCTTCTTTCCCGATCTTGCAGACCTGGAGAAGATCAAGTCATACATCGACTCCTTCCGCTACGGAGCTCCCCCTCATGGTGGAGGAGGCATCGGTGAGGACAGCATTCTTACTATTTCCTGAAAAATCTGCTCAGAGATGGTTGAAGTTGTCTTCACTGACTGATCGCTGTTTGTTTTTTCCCACAGGCCTGGAGAGAGTCTGCATGTTGTATCTCGGCCTCCACAACGTGCGCCAGACCTCCATGTTCCCACGCGACCCCAAGCGCCTGACGCCTTGAGCGCCGCCACGCGTCACGTCCACCACCTCGGTCATCACCGGACTAACACACAGACGCTGGAGACGGGAAAACAATATTAATCCACAATCAGGAAAGAGACACAGCGTGGGGGCTCGTGCCCCCCCTCTGACTCTCTGACGTGCCACTGTAATTAACCGTTGGGATGGAAGAATAATGCAGCTGTAACAGTAGGGGGGACTTTATTGATGGATGCACAGGGGATTCTAACAACAACAGATAACATACATTAGAGAGGAAAGAGAGAATGACCTGTCATTCAAGGTAGTTGATGTCAAGGTGCACAAATTTTAAACAGTGACTCAGTGTCTGTTGTTGAGGTGTTTTTTTTTCCATGGAATTTCAAGTCCTTCAACTACCAGCACACATGTTGGACGAATGATCGTGGTGTTCAGCAGTCTGCCTGTAACTGCAGGTGTTTTGTAAGTAATCACTAGATTTAAAAACACCAATGAATAAAAAAATAACTCTTTAACAAAACATTGTGTCTGTTTTTGTCATTTTTCTCTTCTTTTTTAGGAATGTTCTTTGAAATAAATGTGCGAGTAGGCTTGAGACTAGTCAGAGCTTGGTTTTAGCATGTGAAGTCAGCATAGAAGAGGTTGAATTTGAATAGTTCTTTTACAAATTGCAAGTGAAGTGTTTGTTTTCAATTTATTCTCGCTTTATTCGAACAAAATCTATAATCAAAGGATTAAAACATGCGGCCCATGGACCCAAACTGGCCTGTAAGAAAATTCAATATGGCCGTTCAAAGTGTAAAAAAAAAAAAACAAGACAAGTTTAATTCTATTCATTTAAAGTCAGTGCTGCGTCTACGTCGACCACAGAGAGCCACACACTTTTAATGACAGCAGAGGTAATGATGCTACTCTGAGATATAAAACTGAGAAGCAGGTTTTAGCCTTTCTTACA
>JAUESE010000027.1:6457985-6480907 GCA_032274725.1 Malacoctenus triangulatus
CCCCCCCCCCCCCCCCCCCCCCCCCCCCCCCCCCCCCCCCCCCCCCCCCGACCCCCACGGGGTCTGTTCAGGGGAATCCACTGAACATCGTATTAACACGAAGGAGTGATTAGCAACAGAACTGGCCTGATACACTATGCATGAGTAGTACTTGCATACATACTGTAATCACCTTTCTTTGTACAATTGCGCCTCTAATTTTTTACATTCCTGTGACTGGATCATCTAATTGGTGTCTCAGCTTGAGTGACTATATTTTATCACTGTTACTTGTTTGCTTTACTCTTATGGTCAGCCAGTAGTGTCTTTTATTTCCTGTTGCTTATTTCAACCTTCAGTTTTTGCATATCAAATGATAAGTTAAAGATCATATTGGCATATTTTTGGCTTATTTCAGGCCAAAAAGATTTTTGTCAGTATTTTTACTCATTTTCAGAGGCTTTTTCAGTGCTGTGAAGGAGGTCAGACCTTCAGAAGTTTGATAAGTAGCCTGAGATGAGGTGGGTTTAGGTGAACTTTGTGTTTGGAGTTTTTTTTTTCTTCTTTTTTTTCACTCCCCCACAAAGATGTGAAGAAACTATCGAGAATGGATTTATACCTGCCTGACACTTGACCATGACGCGAGACCAACAACTTCCAGATGGCTGCTCTGATTGGGATGCACCGTACATGCTTCAACAGCATCTCCAAACTCTGGATTGTCTCATTTTGGACATTTTCTCCCGCAGAGGGATGAATCACACACGAGTTGTATATTTTACAAAGGTCTGTGCTGTTTGGATGTGCCTCAAAAATTGAGAATGTGATCAGTGAAAATGTTTATTTTTCAAAATATCAAATTCCAGCAGGTAAACCAATATAGCTTTTAGAGTCAATGAACAGAAAATGCAATATTTACATTCTTAGGTTTTATTGCATTGTAGCTGAAAAGTGATATAAACAAAAACATTCTGTATTTGAACTATGAAGGTATTTCAGGTATAATGTTTTCTGTATGTTTGTGTGTGTCGGTGTGTGTGTTTTTAAACTGTTACTAAATATTATGGGAAGGCTTTTGCAAAGGGCTTCATGCAACTGATACCGAGCGTCATGATACATTTTCCTCGGTGCTCCTCAGCAGTGTTCACTGATCAGTCTGCCATTGGCTGTTTTGCGAATCAGTCGATCATGTGATTTCTTCCGCTCCGTCAACTTCTAAATGTCGCAGGAAAGAAGCCTCAACGAGGGCTTGTTGATTATCCATTAGTGTAGTTCTACATGACTGCCACAAGAAAATATTAAGTGAGGACGATTATGAAAATATATAAGTGTAACGGATTGCTTATGGGTGGCAGGAAAGGTGCTGCCCGGTCGATTCATCTAAATGTAAAAAAGCAGAGAGCCCCTCGGTGGGGCGTTTAGGGGCATCGGGAGAACCGTGAGATGCTTCTGTGGCTCAGCCCTCCAGGGTGGCGAGGGCAGGTCAAGGGCTCCGATTGTCAGTGTTTATTAATGGGCTCGGCAGAAGGGAGTGACAGCGGGGTGATCTCTGTGATGATGATGTCTTATTGCTTTCCATGAGCGCCTCGGGAACATACATATTTATGATGCGCCGCCACCTTGACGCCAACTAGCAATATCTGTTCAACACCCGGGCCACTCGCATGCTCGCCGCGAGTGCAGGCGGAACAAAAACAAGCCTTCAAGCCCTAATGGCGCCGACGCCACATTAACTTTAGCAAACCGCGCCGTGACTTTGAGGCGGTATTTACAGTTAAGGTGGTGCGACGCCGCGCGGGCTTTCGGCTTGGCGTGCGCTTTCGGAAAAGGAGAGGTGAGGAGGCGGCGTTGCGTTCCGGGGAAAAAGAGAGAATCCACCCCTGACAACAACCTCTAAATCTCTGCTGCAGCGATGTCAGCACTTCCTGTTAATCAGATGGCTTTTTGACCACCAATTGAATTAATTTGAGCTAATTTGTATGACAGATTGATTTGTGACACTACACGTGTACGTATTAAATATTAACAGCCCGCAGTTCTCCGGGGACAGATGTGATTTTAAAGGGCAACTCGTACGCAGTCATTTAGCTGATTAATATGGGCCACTCATTTCAGGCATACAGATTTGTTTTACTTACTTATTCATGTCTGCGCAGATCGCTGCTCCTCTCCATCCCGTCCCCGACTCGGATTGCTATTCACTCCCTGTGCCCCCATTCAATAGTTCACTCCTGTTTACTGTCCACACTGTGACATTCATTTCCAGCACGCATCTCTGGCATGTGAATGTGATCAGAGAGTGCGGATGCACCGGAAAAAAGAAGCAGGGCAGGAGAGCACAACAGTCAAAGCACAACAGTCAACCACGGGGGCTCGCCGCTGTTTATTGTGCCCAACATGTTGGTGCCGACCGAGTGTTGATTGAACACATTATTTATGCTGCGCTGAGTGACTGGCTGTGGACGGATCCGTCCCACTAATGAAAGAGTGTGCCTCCACCTTGCATTACTTTTGATGCATGGCCTCATCGTGGCAACGAGGAGGTGACGAATGGAGTAATCAGCAACAATTTTGGTAATTGAATGTTTCCTGAAGTCAATTATCAATCAAAATTTCTACCTATTTTCTTTTTTTTTTTTGGGTGGGGGGGTCTGATAAATCTACAAATGGAGAGTTTGGAATTTCCAGCCTCACACCGAACTCGCACACCTGATGCAGAGAAACATGAGAGGTGGTTCCGACAGCCAGTCTAATGGACATCAGACACAATTTAATGGTCCTAATTAGATCAACTCTCCAACATTACACAGAGATCATTTTGCACCCGCTGTCATTCTAGCCTTGCTGGCCAGCAAAGGGTATCTTTGTAGCTGCTACTGATCTATTTATATGGTGTCATGACAACATGTTTGTGTTATATTTCATACTCCAAAAAAAAACAACAAATGCTAATCTACTCATTGTTCAAACTATGTGGGGTGCTCAGTTTTTAGGGCTGTTCTGTAGCATTTTATTTTACAAAGTGTTTCTTAGATTTCTTTTGTTTGCTCTGACTTTGTGAGTGTTTTTGTCGTTGACTTTTTGAAGCGTGAAAGGTCGACTGTTTTGGCACCATCAGTCGAATTTGATGTTGTTGATTTGATCTATTTTTCTGTACATTGAGGGCTCAGGACTGACTCCAGCTGATGTCAGTCATTATTGGAAAACCATGTTCATAATGTTGCCTGCTGTTAAGCTCGGCCCTTGTGTTTCCCATTGTTTTTATTGGCAACTATTTGGTTTATTATGTAGTTTAAATGCAACTGTATTTCACGTGGATGTAAATCTTTGGTCGAACAGCTTTTGAGGCGGGCGCGAGCTCAAGACGAGCGTCTCTCCTCTCGACGGACCACAAATCTTGCCGGCACTTGATCTCGCAGGCCGGTTTGGTGTTTGTCGTAGAAGATCTGGGCTTTTAAATCAAATGGCCTTTATCTCGCCTCGCTCCCCTTTTAAACAAACAGAAAATATCTCTCCCCTGCAAATAAGTTGCAGGATTTATCTAGTGCGCGGTATGCCGAGATTTGTGATGACAGGAGTTGAATATTACGCTGATACTGTATGGCACTGTAAATCCACCGCCTCATCTCTGCTCCTGCTGTCAAATGTATTCTGAAGTTGTATTTCAGCCATGTCCCCTCAGCACCGAGCCCACCGAATAGAGAAATAATGAGTGCTGTCTAGAGACAATGTCACTATTATTTTAGATCTCCCAAGTCTCTCTCTCTTTCGGTCTGTCCGTGTCCATTTCGGTGGAGGCTTCGCCTGCGCCTTCGCGTCTTCCCCGCGTTCTCGCTGCATCTCTGGCTCCGTCCCCTCAAAGCAAAGTCACACCACCCACTCGGAGTTGATTCACTTATCTCCCCTCCCCTTTTGTGAGCCCGCTGTTAAGAGGCTGTCATTTGTGAATATGTGTGAAATGCGCAAAGGCATCTCGGAAAGAGGTGATGGTGGTGGTGGTGGTGGTGGTGGGGGGGGAGGTTGCACTCAAGCCATGTGATGGCGCTTTAGAGGAAAATTAAGGTGTCTTAATGGCAAAGCCAAGAACATACTTGAAAGAGTGGATGCATCATGCCATCTGTTGCAGTGTTATCTGCCACGGTCACACAGTATGTCACATATTAAGATAATCACTGTTACTTTACAAAGATACAAAAAACATAAAATCTTCCAGGGTCTGCATGTACGTTTCAGGTTCGTGTACTGAAGAACAGAGATACAACACTGATATTCACTTCTAACTTGGACGGCCACATTCGGCCCTTCAACATGCACCGACAATTCATTCAGTATTTGGTATCATATTTTTGAAGTGGTGGGCTTTAAGTTCAGTGATTGGATAATGAGAAATCAGATTAACACAATTTACTTCAAAGGAAGCTGAAGACGCATCATCAGCGTGTGAGTGTGCAATCAACAAGCTTGGCTTGTAGCAGTGGAGCAACAACAAAAAACACCATTTACACCATCATATGGACTAAAACATTTAAATGAAGGGATTCTCTTCTCGCACTTCTAAAATGCCCCTGAATATGTCGATGACTTTCTCCAAAGTTATCTGATTCTTCCCACTGATCAGACTTTTGGATGCATGCGGGCCTGACGAGATTTCATGCCTTAAAGCTAATTTGCTGGATGTCATTGTCACTCATGTCGCCGGTCACCTCATTAGACCGGTAATTACCAGCAGCAGCATGATCACCAGACCTGGTCGATCCCGTACGGTCACATCTTTCGGCACTTTTGCAAGAAACTGTGCGAAAGAAGCTCGGGATTGTACCGACAAGGGGGTCCGAATATTTTTCAGAGCTTTGGAGTTCTCACTGTGAGGAAGTCTGCAGTCAGGTGACGGCCTGAAGGCAGCAGCCTCAGCCCCAGCGTGGCCACAGGAAGACGTGTCGGTACGACCACACTTGGCTCGGCTCTTACACCTACTGAGACAACTCCAGTTCAAAGGAAAGCTTCTGTCTCATTGAAGGACAGCCATAACATTATGACCACTCAGTAGCACTGATCATCTCGTTACAACGGCACCTGTCAGTGGGCGGGATAGATTAGGCGGCGGGGGAACACTTTGTCCTTGAAGTGAGACGTGTTGGAAGCAGGAAAAATGGGCGAGTGTAACCGATGTGAGTGATTTTGACAGGGCCCAAATTGTGATAGCTGGATGACTTTGTGAGAGCGTTTGCAGGAACTGCGGCTTTCGCGGGGGGTTTCCTGATTTGCTGTGATCTGTTCAGACAGGAAGTGGTCCAGAGATGTAGTACGGCGCCGCGGCGACAGGGGCCATGGGTGGTCAAGGCTCAATGATGCGTGTAGGGAGCAGTGGCCAGCTCTGTGTAGCCTGATCCGACAGAAGAACTGCTGTAGCTCCAGTACCTGTGAAATAAACGCTGGTTTTGAAGTAAAAGCACACAGTGAACTGCACTTCACTGTGAATGAAGTTGGGTAAGTGGATCAAGGGGCCTACAGTGATTGTTAACGACTTCCTTGAGCTCCTGTGGTGTTGAGAACCTGACAACTGGACAATGAAACATGGTGTACAGGATTTGTTCACCTCAAACACTTGAGTCCTGAACCCAACAGCTTATATATTAAATGTTTTAAGGGAGGGGGGGGCATCTAATAACTGGTTGTGGTAACAGGAACCAAGATACATAAACTGTACATCTTTATTTCCAACATTTCGGTTCAGAAAAATCTTTTACCGGTCTTACAAAAGCCCTTTCAGAACCACTTGAAACACTGTGAAACCCGGGCACATCCGCTGTTTCCACGAGCCGAGTAATGCTCCTGCCGGTGAGTGCTTGTAAATGAAAGGAGTGCATCCATTAATACTCTTCACGTCTCTGATGAACCAAATATCAGCATCAGTTAATGTTCCTGCAACTGTACTAGAGGTACTTAAAACACCGCGCATACTCTGAACGTCTAAATGTGATCGTTTTTAAATAAAATTCAGCATATGTGTAAGAAAAAAATGAAGTGAATATGCTGAGTGCCTGAAAGTAACTGGAATCAGAGTTTTACATTAAAGTGACTCATGTAAAAAAAAAAACAAATACAACAACAATGTAGAAAAAGAGTAAACTTGCCAGTTGCCACCCTTTCCCCACAATGTGTCAGTAGTAGAATGCAATTTGTTAAATACATTAACACCGCAGTGAAGGATCGGATGAGGGAATTCATCATTCTGCCAGATGCTGAAGGAGCACCTGATTACTTCTGTTACTTGGAAAGGAGATATTATTTAGTCATGCATGGGGGAAATACAGTCGAATATCCTTGCTGAGGAATACCATTTATCTTTGCTCCCAATTCTTGTGACTGCAGGCTCTCGCCATCTGTTTCACCAAATATTAGCACCATATGTTGAACTTATTTGCAGTTGTTTACAGTAAATAGAACAGTACCATTTTTATCCTGGATTTTAGCATTATAAATCACTGTTCTGTCTTATGAAACTGTTGCTCTGTGGAGTTCTGTGCGCTGCAGCCTCAGCGGCATCCTTCCCTTGGCAGCAGCGCAGCATTTTCACAGACACTTAAATGCTAAATGCCATTTTTTAAGTGTCTCAGCTGGCAGTCAAAACAGAAGGACAATATTAGATCTTTTCCCTCCACAAGTTGCTTTTTGTTGAGACTCAAAAAAGGCAAAGAGTTTCGAGGAATGAAGAAAAAAACTTGAGCTTTTGGAGGATTTCTGCTTCTGGATAGAGTTCCATGGATGTGGGTAACCACAGGTTTGCCATGAAAGTTTCACTGTCATATAAAGACTATTTTTCCTACTTTACCCTCTCAAATATGCAGCAACACACTCACACACACAATCCAGGTGTTTCTGCATGCTGCAGAGATGCCCAGACTCAGGTTATAATTATCAACTTTAGAAACTTTGAGAGTGTCTTTTTTTTTTTTACAGCAATTAAAACAAGAGAATGGTTTATTTTATAGCTTTTTAAACAGATTTGAATAATTAGATGTAAAAGTCTCTGTAATGGTTCCCATAAATGCAGGCAATAGACCAATGACAAATGGATGCAATCTACATCAAGGGTTATATGAGTGATTTTAATTCGTAAGTGGTCACATGAAAGATGGATACACACCGTGAAATCTAATAAAACTGGTATCTTCCTTCCACATTAGGTCCCATAGATGAAAACCTTCTGTTTGTGACAGGTGGAACTTGTTTTATATAAACTTCAGAAGTCGGTTGTTTGCTGTTTTCTTGCCTTTTTGCCTTCTTTCCTCCTCCTGTATGTGTCATCATGCCAAGACACAAAAAGCTCTCAAAGGCCTTCAGAGAGAGAAAAAAAAGGAGGCTGTGAATGCACCCAAGTCTGAGGAGGAATTTAAAAAGCATCTCTGTAAATGATTTGAAATAAATCATTCTGCTGTGAGGAAAATCATCTTCAAGTGGTTTCAAACGGCTGCCAATTTCTAGAGAATGGACTGCCCCAGTTAATTTATCAGATGAGCAGACTACTTCATGGGAAAGGCTTGGAGCAAGCCGAGCTTTCATCGCAGGATCTGCAGCTGCAGGTGTCAGAGTGCATCACAACTGGATAGAGACTGCATGCATTTGTTGTGCATTCCGGTGACACATTATAGAGAAGATAAAAAGCTCTCTGCTATTTCCAGGGTTGTTAGTTTAACCCCCCCCCCCCCTCTACCTGTGATTGTGTCTGAAGGTGTCCTTTTACACGTTCACATGGAGCACGAAGTTTACTGTTGCAGAGCAGTCAGTACAAAATGACTGAGAACTCGTTGGCTTCTCAAACTGGCTTATCAGAGGCGTGGTAACGTGCCACAAAACAAGGAAGACAAAACAAGCAGGAAACCACCGATAAGCAGGCAGGTTAAGGGACAAGTGGGGTTATGGGGGTCAATGTTTTGCTGGTTTTTGTCTCCACCTGGAAACGGGGGTCTTGTGTGAGGATTTATCCACTGTGAGACGTTTTTTCAGGGGTTCAGCCAATACAGTGAGAACATCTCCAATTACTCCAAAACTCGTCTCCATGTGAACGGAGCTTGTAAACCCCAAGGTGGTCCTGACAGTGTGTAAGCGCCTTATATATCCGTTGTTGCCACTGGTTAGTGAGTGTATATATGAGTGTATTTGCTGATGGGTGTGCGACTAAATATATAATAAGTGTCAAGCCAGTTCATGTTGTGAGAGTATGTTCTATACATTAGTGATGTCTCAGTGCCATTTACCAAGCAAAGACCCCCCCACCCCCTCCCAATCTGAGTGGTCTAGATGAGTGAATCTATTGGTTCTTTGGGCTCAAGAACAGTTGATGTGAAATAACCAGGAAACGCTTCCCATTCTCTCCTTGGGGTGTTGGTGGAAATGTTCTGGCTTTACTATTGTCAGTAATTGAGTATAAAGCATATTGCCTTACAAAGAGCTTGAAGACACCGTCGGATTGCCTGTCACTGACACAATCAAGTTCACTGCCGAATGACTCAAAGAGGAGAAATCAGGGGGTCATGAAGGGGCATCGTCATCATAAAAGACAGTTTAGAGGCTCAGTTCTAATCCTGACTGGTAGCTGCTGAGATCTGAGGGGGGAACAGATGGATTTAAATCTGAAAATTGGAAAGATTTTTTCGTATTCAGAGGTGGTTAAACATTTCAGTGCGCACCAACAAAAATCTTAGAGTGGTTGGAAAATATTCCACACGCCTACAAGAAGTGATTTCTACTTAAGAGAGCATTACTAGCCTCAGAAAGTCTATTGATCCGTTGACCTTTTTTTGTAGAAAATATGATTGAGAGTGGGATTTTTGTGTTGTGATGTTTGTCAAGTAAATCTTTTTTTTTTTTGCAAAAGAACTGAAAAGGTCAACAATGTTATTTTGCGTTTTTTTCCCTTTGCTTGTATACTCGCTAATGGGAGAACCCATTATCATACTGAGGAGAGAAGCGCTCACAGCATGTGGCCCTGGAACAAATCAGGTCCATAGATAAATGATCATATGGTGAGCAGTTACATTAGTGTTGCATTTATCATTTTTAATTTGCTGGCATGTATTTGAAAAAAGAGGCTTTGCTGCCTGTTTGACAGACATGCAGTTTTCCTGAATTTAAATTGGTGAAAACACAAGTTTATGTTTCATCCAGGCATCGTTTTCATTCGTGATCAAAACCAAGAAACCTCTTCACCACAGTCGTCCTCTCTTTGGGTGTCCACTTTTTGATGGACGTTTTGGAAGCTGAGAGATTATAGAAAGACTACAGTGAATCAAAGATACACAATACTGGTTGTTTTTTTCTGACGTTGGTAGTTGATCCCGAGCCCAAACAAACGAGCATGTTTGTGCTTTGCTCAGCACTCCCTCAGACAATCAGCAGGTTTTTCCCCCTGTGCTACATTGTACAAAAGTGACTTTGACTGATATCATTCACAGGCACAAACAGAGTTAATTTAGTTCCTGCCTTATTTTGCTTGTTTTAGTGCAACCCGAGGCTGTTTAGAATGGATCTATCCAACTCCCTTAACTTAATCTGCCATTTATAGGCTGAACGGTGGCGGGTGGGAGGGGGGTGAGGACAGGCGTTACGCTTTGTGATTGGATGGAAATAAAAGTAACCAAGGAAACCGTCCCACTTTAAGTGTTGTAAATTGGTTAAAATGCGTTTATCTGTAATGTGAGTTGCAAGCTGGTTGAGGTAAACATGATCAATCAGCGACTGTGTCACAACTCAATTTGTTGGGACACCACGCCGCGTTTGTCCGACTGCTGAGTTGGGGCGTGCGTTTGGAGGGGCGTTTTCAGCAGAATGCACAAGTTCCGTATGGAAATTTGCAACATAATTAAGGAGAGCGTTTCAAAGGTAGCCTCATAAATAATGCAAATTCTCCGTTAAATGTCCCTGACAGCCAATGCTGGCACTGCAGAACGTGAACCCCAAGAAAGGCTGAGCTGGTCTATCTGGTCATCAGGTGCCTCCCTCGGAGCACTGTAAATTGACAGAAATGGGAGACAGCGCGGAATAAATGAGTAACACTCCCTATTAATAAGGTTCTTAATGTGACACCGTACAGCTCCAAATGAGAACGTAAATAGTAAAACACAACACACACGGAGCCCCAGGTGAAGCTCCATTCTGCTCTCCTTTGCCTGAGGCCAGTCTAACCCCACCGGTGTGGAGCTGGAGCGTGTTACAATGAGACACGTGCATTAGAACCACTGATGCTTGTAACACTCGTGGGTCAGGCGGCCCACCATGTTGGATTTGGGCAGTCAGCAAATTGGAGGTAAGGGCGCACCAGTTTCCTCGTCTCTTTTGGGAAAACAGGCACCAGTGAGCTTGTTGAAATACGATTAAAAACCAATAAATATAGTTTTACAATAATGATGCTGGAGGGGAAAAAAAGGGACAACTATATATTACTGTATAATTTAGTTTCAAGCAGCAGAGATATTTAAGAAGTTTCTTGCATTCTTTTTGGAGTCAAACATAAAGTTTTGGATTCATTTCAATGTTTGTTAGAAAAACTCATTTCACTGAATACATTCACACTTTCAGATGACTTGCACAGATTCGTTTTCCTTTCTGCTTTCAAGCAACTACCAGGGAGCATCTTTGGAGTGGTCTTCCACTCATAAAATGCACAAAGTAAAGAGATCCACTCGCTGATTACATAATTACCTTCTGTCTTACTCAATCAGACGCTAATTCCACACAGACGGCGAGCACAAGTTGAATGAAAAGGGAGTGACACTGTTCTGCCGAGCCCCCATTAACATAAATCTGGCGTGAAGCACAGGCACGGCGCCTCCGAACCCGAGCTGCGGCTTTTAAAAGTTCGTCTCCAGTGTTTCCTTTTTCCGCACCGGCTTCTTAAAGGGAAAGTCACACATGCAATACAACTTTAAGACAGGTACACGAAAATCACTTTTGTTCACACAATGCAACTGATTGCAATATGCTTAGTCAGCAGTATCAAAGTGCTTTACACTGTAGGTTGTATTCATTGAGTCACAAACATTCATGCATATACTCGCACACCATTGGGAGCAGTTTTGGGGCTGTTGCGAGATGTGCGATTGAACTGCCGACGCTCAGAATGAGGGACAACTTCACCAGCTCAGCTCCAGTTAACTTTCAGTTGGCAGTCAGGCAGCCACTTTCATCGCATTGTTCTCACTTTATTGCCCGGCGCAGGATATTAATCCCATTTTCTATGAACCTGCGCACACCTTCCCCCAGACTTGACGAGCACCTCAAGTTAGGAGGGCCACTCCAAGTCTGATACGTTCCAGCTCTCTGAGTGTCGGTCTCGCCCCGAGGCCTGTGACGGATGTGGGTGATGTCTCTGCCCCAGATATGCAGGACTTTGTCCCCCCTTTGATATTCCTTGACTCCGGGGCTTGCATAAGCACATTGAGCCGAGAGAAGTCAAGGTCACTCCCACTCTGTCGCTGGCGCCTCATGAATATTATGATTAATCAGAGTCTTTTGGCTTAAATTAATAACAAACAGAATTGCCGTGCACAGCCCATAGATTCAAGGCTAGCTTTTGAGGAACTGTTTATGTTGCCCTCCCCGACGACTCCCCAGCTCCTTTCAACCGCACGCCCACCCGGCGCTCCCTCGTGACACTCAAAACAAAAACACCAACTCTTACTGCAGCACTGGCCTCAAGGCTAGGAATAATGTTAGTGTTAACACTGCGAGTGGTGAGATGGATCAGGAGGTTTTTTTCTTCTTAAAAGCTTCTTAAAATCATCAACTCTTGTGTTAAAAGTACACTTTTTACTGATTTATTTCATATGTTGTTTGCTCTTTTTATTAGTTTTTGAGACGAACTGAAAATTTTGGTTTGGGGCGTCATCAACGCACCCAAAGTTTCAGTATTGTTTAAGTTTTGCACCCTGAATTTGCCGCCTAAATCCTACTGAGGTGTTTATTTGTTTATTTATTTACCATTATCTAGCATTTTATCGAGTTAGTTTTGGTGGCTGCACTGGAGAAGGACCTGTTCTGCAGAGGAAGGCCACTTTTTACGTCCGTCAGCATGTTACTGGAGTGGAAACAGGTGTCTCCTTTTGATGTGTTTTGGGGGCCTTCACAGACTTCTCCCCGTTTGTTTATCTATTTCATGCCGTGGTGCGGCACACACATGCGCGTCCTCTCAAATAGAGCTGTTTCTCCCACCGCGCCACTCTCCTGAGAGGGTGACGAGCTCTTGACATGTCAAAAAAAAATCTTGACGGGCAGTGGGACCGACACACAAACAGGCGATGCCATCAATCTCGGCAGAAGGTCACGTCTGTCATGTGCAGGGGGGGGGTCCCGGTAGATATTAAAATGTGTCCAACGTAAAAGAACGACAGATGCGTTATTATTCGTGACCACGGTTGGATTAATGGTCTTTCTGCTCAGTGGAGTTGTGGAGGTCCGATAGCTAATAATCCCCGAGTCCCGACCTGAGCGTTTTCACCCGTCGCCCACCTACTCGAGCTTTCTTTCCATTGTTTTTTTTTCCCTAATCTGAGATTGTTTTTAAGGCCTCCCCTTATAGTCTCGGGAGAGAAAATGGAATAGTTAAGAAAAAACAAAAAAACAACTTTATCACGAATGCTGACCTTTAATTACAAAACCTTTGCTGTGGGGAGACCTTAGCTTTTACTGAAGTTGACATTTATAAATACCGAAATGTCCCAGTGAATTGCTTTTTGTTGAAGTCAGAGTATTGTTGGGGGAGATAGCATCAGTCCATTCGTCAAATACTGTTACTGTTGGTTCAGAGGGCTGGCAGGGAGTGTGCAGGGGGGACAATGCGCAGCTGAGCGCAACTGTCCATGTATGTAGAGGACAGACCTGTTAGCAAAGGGCCCGTCCTATCAGTCACCACGGCGATGGAAAGTCCAGATAAAGACGGCACTCTAGCCTGCTACAGTGTTTGTGTGCCCGGGACAAGAAATCGATAGAGCTGGTTTCAGAGGGCTGCTTTACAGTCAGGGCAGCTCTCAGCTTAAATGTTTGTCTGTTTTATTCAATGACACTTTTCTGCAAACCGTTACCCACGGGGAGCAGAGAACAAACGTGAAACAAATAAACTGGCGACCCGTCTCAGCATTGTTTGCACTTCCAGATGGAAACGGGATAGTGTCGAAAAATCTTTCTTCACACAATGTCAAAGCAAAATCTATCACGGCGGAGATCCAAGCCATTATATTACAGCCTCGGAGGAAATATTACTTCCCAGGCCGGCTTGTTTTATCCCTGATCTTTCTGTCCACCCATCATCGCTGGGATATGGAGGCATCTGTGGGGACATGCGCCTTCCACTGCCCCCCCCCCCCCCGATGAAAGAGGATTTCCCGTCTGATATGTAGTAAAGGTTATCTGGATCGCACTCGTGTTTTTGTATAACATGCACTGCCAAGCAAAAACAGGAAAACATCCCCCTCCCCTCCTCCCTCAAAACTCATTTCAGCCTTGCTTTTCATTATGATCGCCACCAACATTTCGGCACTTATACGACCATAATTCTCTTTTTCAGCCTGCACAACACAAACTCTGATGCATTCTGGGCTGAAAATGAAAACGAAATCTCTTGCTGATTCCAAGAAACCTTCCGCGCACCCTTTCAGCTGCCCCCTATGTGGCTCTGCTCGGACCGTATGGAGGACATTAACTGAAGAAAAACATACTAATAATTGGATCCCTGCGCAAACCGTCAGATTACCGTTTTTTCTCGCTGCAGAATACTTTCCCAGATCTACCGCGGCGAGAGTGGAAACAGGATAAATACAGATTGGAATGGATAATGATGCCTCCTGCAATCTGCTCTTATATTCTGTGAGATATCAATGTGTTTTTTTTTTGTTGCTCTTATGTGGATTATTTTTGGGAATCATTCGCTGCGAGTTCGCAAGCAAAGGCTTTTGCTTCTAACAGTAAGGCCCCATTTGACAATTCAGTGTAGAGAAAAGAAAGGAAAAAGAAAGGAGAGAATGGTGCCTGAGGCTGAGCAGAGCAGACAAGCAACAGCTTCACATCACTCACCTGGATTCAAAAAGGACAGAAATAGCACTAAAAGCACCCTCTCTCACTTTGTAACTGCTCCTTTGTTTCCCCCCGCGTCTTATGTTAGGCTATCTCGGTGGCAGCCCCCCCCACCCTCTTTTATTTCCCAAAGGCCTTTTCACCATCACTGCCAAAGGACATTTAAAATAAGACATGAAATATGTAAAAACTAAAAAAAAACAGGTGTGAATCTACAGTCACCAAATCAAATTTCCATTAAAATCCATTGATTGAGAATGTTTTGAGGGGAAAAAAGCATTTGGAGGTTTTTTTCACTAATTTTAAACTGTCCTTCATTTTCTTTTCAGATATTTTTTACGCCAAATTGCTCATAATTGGTTTTTAGTCCTTATTCACTCACTCGCTCATCTTCTGTACGGCTTATTCCATCAAAGGTCGTGCAACTATTAGGGGGGGGGGGGGGGGGGGGTCAGGGTACACCGAAACTACGCTGTCAGTCCATCGCAGGACAGAGACAGACAACTGCACATATGTTCCCACCAAAGATCAGTTTAAAGTGACGAATTGAACTTGGACAGGAGTGCTGGTTGTCTAATTGTCTGTCTGTCTGAGGGTGAATCCAACCGACTTAGAAAACACCTTCCTGTTGGCTGAATTTGCTTCACCTTACCTCTCCGGCACGAAGTGGTTCACCGCTTTCTTTAACTCCCACCCAGGAACAGCATCGGTGGGATAACAACTCGCTCTTGACCGGGAAAAGAGAACGGCCACGCTTTTCTGACAGGAAACCAGGGACAAGTTCTTGTAGCTGTCGACTGTTATCCTGGTCACTTTTCACTCTGTTTCAAACTCCTTTTCAAGCATGCTGAAGCATGCGGCCTGACAAATACGAGCTTTGAAGGGAAGAATTTGCTCCGAGTGTCTGCCGTGGATTCAGCCATTCTTTACGCAGCCAGCTCGTCCTCTGTGGTCATGAAGGTCAACAGAAAGTCTCTCTCTCATTTGGCGAGCCTTTTCAGGCCTTTCCTTCAGCTCGAGAGTCTCCTTCACTGCTGGTGATTATCAGTTTCTTTACATCTCTCTTGATGAATTCACCTCTCTTATCACCCAAAGGTCCAATTCACACTGCTATAGATATGTCCAACTGATAAGACCACAAATTAGATCGTCGTCTTTTTTTAATGGGATGCCATACTAGCATTTTTTCTCTTATGAGCCTCGAGCCTCTGAGAGGGATGTTGGTTATCTTGTTGGGAAGAGTCTGGTGTCACACTTCCTCCAACAAACCTCTGGCTTGTTCACCCCCCGCCCCCCCTCCCCTCCTCAACCACCTTAAAGGTGCTACCTTATGTAATTTTTTTTCTTCTTCATTACAAATGATGAGTATTTCTGATTATATTCCAACAATTTAAGTAAATATATCTCACATTTGGAGTCCAATTGATGGCAGGATGCTGAAAACCTGAACTTGTAGCATCATGGATGTTCCACAAATACCATTTGCAGCAAGTGTCAAACTGCAAGTGTTGGTCAAATCTATTTCATCTGCACCATGCTCAATATCGTAACTTTTTTGACTTCTATAATGAACTTGAGTTCAACTTTGCTCACTTAAAAATACAGGAATCAAACTGTTATGTTAATGCGAAAGCAGCATTAGGCTTGAAAAGAATAGATTTGGTTTTTCGTCATGTTTTGTATCTTCTCTTCAATGTTCTGCAAGCTGGAACATGAAGAAAAAAAAAGAAATCCGACTTTAAAGCACATCTGAATTCAGCGGCCATCGGCAAATATTGGGTAATAACATCTTTTTCATTCAGCTCCATACTTCTATCCGTTGAGACGGTTTTTGTCAGGTAAGGACGATTATGAGCTGCCGAGAGCTTGACGTTCTGCTAGTATTGCAGCCAAGGCAATCACTTGTTGTGACAGGGACAAGGAAGCTCCCTCTCCATGCAGGAGGCTGATTGATTGGGCAGTCAGGAAGAGGGAAGCGTCCTTGACAGTGCACGCCGAAGGACAGCCGGCCCGGGATGCTCTCAGCTCTCCTCCGAAAAACTTTGTGTTTCTGCTGAACTCGCCCCTCGCTGTCGACATCGGAGGAACTGCCGCTGACGTGGGAGTGAGCTCTACTGGAGGTGCTTCTGTCAGACAAGATGGATGCAAGTGGTCCAGGTTCATAAAGTAGCGCCTCCTGTCTTTTTTTTTTTTTTTTCTTTCTCCCCCTTCCCTGAAACTCATTCAGTGCTGCCAGAATGTAAGACCGCAGCATGGTGGCAGCAAACAGAGGAGGAACGGCACAGCAAACACTGGAGGCACAACCGAACACGAGGCGGATCAGCAGGATCACCTCGCTTCATACACCTCATTCATTTTAGAGTTTGTCACCCTCTTATTTCGCAAAATGCATTGTTTTCTCTTCAGCACTGCAATCCTCTAACAGGAAAACACAAAGGTCGCTGTCTTTTAAGACGGAAAAAAGAGAAATACTTCAAATAATAAAGATGTAGGAAATATAAGAGCTGCAGTATTTCAGGTGGCTGCGTGTTCTAATTCACCCTCGAACCTTCGGTTTACAAATCACTCATGTGGCAGGCCTGCCTGGGATGTGGTTTATCAGGGGGTTTTATTATCATTATAAATACTACACCCCCACATTGTTGTTCACTCATTTGCATTCCAGACTGCGTAGAAACTACACAGTCGTGATTGGTGCTGCTGGCTGTGAATAAAAATCAAATTCTTTTCATTCCGCTGTCCTGTTGAGACTCCTTGTTTCCACACGCGGTCCACTGCTGTTTTCATACAGTCGTGCCATAGAAGTATCGTCAGCTGAATTCTTATTGTTGCAGTTGTACAAAAACGTGGTTGTCGGGCCTCCGTCCAAGAATGCTACGTGCAAGAAACACCAGAACTCTGTGTTTATTCATCCAACAGGCACGTGACAACACTGTTAGTCTTTGTGTGCTGTTCGGACTCTCTACATCACATCCTTCAGTAATACTACGACTACGAGAGGTACCTGGAGGTCTCAACTTCTGCTTTCAGTATTTAGCTGTACCAATACCATTTGAATCTTTTGTATAATGAGCTGCAGTCTCTTCGATTGATCTTTTCCAAGCATTTCTGTGTCAAACATCAGCAGAAGTATTCCCTGATTTTACACTCAGAAATAGACATCATGAGAATCAAGTGAACATAGTAAGATTTGGGCTGAAAATCAGCACATTTTCTCTAATTGACTTACATATTTAAAGCATTTCATCTGTTTAGTAATTTATATTTTTGAATTCTTAAATGATAATGTTCCAGCCTCATTCAAGAAGCTGCTCATGCTCGACAACCGTTATATATTCTGTTGCTCTCCAACACTATATATGACTTTATTTTGTTTAGGTTTTTTTTTATATTCTGTGATTTTTCAACTTTTGAAATTCTAACATCTTCCTCAGATAGACAATCAAGGCGAGCTACAGCTGCTCTGCAACCTGTCCTCGATTAAATTATATCACGCACTGTAAATTCACCCATTTCAGTGAGGACTTTGTTCAATATTTGCTCGGTGCCAAGTCATACAGCGCCACAGTGCCACAGCCATTACCAATGAGGTAGAGTCCGCTTTTAAATGTTAATTGCCATTCCTCACATGTTCTCATTACTCTCATGCTAAACGATGGGCTCTGAGCTCCACTGAAAGTGTCCCCATTTATTCTCTGAATGGCTTTAAAGAGCCACACTGTTGCAATCGCACACGTGGCTCAAAAAAACGTAAAGAAGTATTTCTGTTTCATTTCCTCTACGATTCAGTCAAGAGATAGTTGACTGTTGGGGGGGATAAAAAAAAGCCTCTTTATTTCAGTCTTTAGACTGCCAAGTGGAGTCAAGAATGGCTCTGTGCGTGGATGTGAGAGCGATCTTGTTGGGTTTCTCCAAGGATACTGCTCATTTTGTCACACTCTCAACCATCACTCAGTATTACCGGGGCGCTTACCACATTCACCGCAAAGAGCTTGTTTAATAGAGTTTTATGGTCATCAACCAACAGGCCCCCCAGTGATGGGTTTTTCTGGCATGTATCAAAGCCTCCTATTTGGAGTAACATAAAGCACTAAACGTGAAATATGTGCAAAAATCTATCAAATTAGATTGATTGATCCTGTCCCACTCTGTCATGTTTTGACTGTTCATCCGTCTGCTGCGCGTTACCAAGAGCGGGATCGCAGGGGGACCTGAGCCAATCACAGCTAACACTGGCTAAAATGCAGGCTACACCCTGGATTGATTGCTCGTCCATCACAGGGCTAACGGAGATAGAGGACACGCACGCACGCACACACGCACGCACACACAAACACACACATACACACAGAAGAGAACATGCAAACTGGAGACATAAAGCTTGAAACTGAACCCTGCTCTTCTTGCTGTAAGCGCTGCAAAAACCATCTCACCAACACTGAACTACGTGGAAAAAAACCAACAAAAATAAAAGCAGTCACTTTTCTATTCAGGCGCTCTTTAAAAAAATGTCACAAAGAACAGTTTTTTTTAGCACACAATGCAAAGTCTTTTAAGTTTATGTTTTCTTTTTATTGTTTGTTTTTTTCCTGCAGTATTTACACGGTGCCTTCAGTGACCTGTCATCATTCGCTGTGGGACTAACGGAGCCAGAGTGACCCCTCGCCTGGCTCATCCCCCGCCATTATTAACAATACAGGTATGCGCCTCTAACTCATGAGGCTCTATAGCACTGCATCGACCCGTCTTTATTGTTGCCTGCAGCTGTTGTCTTATAATTCACATCAATGTAGGAACAAATGCTAAGCCACATGTGCACAAAACTCAGTTTATATTTGTCAATGAAAAGTGCAAAAAACGAAAATATTTTATTTTTTTAGATCGTCAATTTTATTTTAAATACTGACTGTTGTAAGGTAAATGACAATACACCGAAGATGTTGCTATGGTTCGTTGTTTCGCAAATTGCTTCTCACTTATCACACTGAGAGAAGCATTTAACAGTGTCACTGGAGGGCTTAAAGAGGACATTATTTGTCCTGTCATGTAGCATAAGTGCAATGCTCGTCGGTACAGCAATGAGAAGAAAACCCGTGTACAGATTCCTCTGGGAGAGGCCTGGTGTCAAAGTCTTAGCAGGGAAGCAGATTACTTTGCCAGCCGCTCGGAAGTGAGACCGCACAGCCGTCTGACATGACCGTGGCTCAGTGCAGTGAAACAACAACTGGCAGAAAAGTAATACCCGCCTGATCTCCAGTTTATAGTACCGTTCATGCTGAAAGTGTAGATCGCTCCATTTCACCGTGTTGTTCTGCTCTCTGATTTCCCGAGAATTCAAATTGGCAAGTGTGCTCGAAATTACGCGAAAAGGAGAAATTTTTAGCCTGCTCAGGTGCCAAAAGACACGTTTTCCCCGCCACTTCTTCCAGTTTGCATCTCCTCCGAGTGTCCTACATCGGCTCTGAGTGAGTGCGCTGAAAAACCCGTAGCCCGGGGCGAGATCACCACAGCATCACCAAAGTCAGCAGCACAGAAACTGTCATACTCTGACACCCCCTGTGATCTCTCAGATATGGCACGCAGACGGCTTTGATTGGACATTCTGCCTACCAGGTAGTACAGTCAAACGTTCAGCGCATGCATATTTATGGGGGGGTGCACATTTGCTTGCTTTGTATCAGGGTGTGAAGTGCGCGGTAAGAATAATGAGGTTCATTACAGGAATCCACCCACTTCTCACTACACGCATTGACCATGTCACTATGCACTTTTTAAATCTTTAATAAGTAATTAACCTGGCTGAAGTGGTGGAGAAAGAAAGGATGAAATGGCAAAGCGGCACTATCTTGCTTGATGCCTTGTTGCCTTGGAAACATTGGATTGGAAGCACCAAGCAGGGTGGGGGGGTGGGGGGTTAATGCTAGAAGAAGCATCGGCTCAGTGAGGACAGGGGGTGGGGGGAAAAAAAAGTTAATTGGTTTCGAGATTCAACCATAACTGACCAACAGAAGCTTTTGTAAACACGGGATGGAAACAGAAATATCGGAAAAAAAGAAAGTTGTGGAAATCTCAACATACCGGAAATAAGGTCTGGCTAATGCCATGGACAGGAATATGCTGCCTTAGCCGGGGGGCTATTTGGATCAGAAGCTTAAACTTGACACAATGTGCCCGTACAATAGGTGGATCTGAGGTCTTGGGGATCTGCGGAGGGGAAGCGCGCCCATAACAGAAATCCCCACTACAAAGAGAAGAGGTGAAAAGGCAGTTATTTAACCAGATGCCCCACTCAGCAGAGAGAGGATTAAAATGCACTACTGCTTATCTGGCATAAAGACTTTGACTTTAAAACTGCAGGTTCCCTCAAAAACATCGTGTGAAGGTCAGCCTTTTATTAGATGCCTTTTGTGTGCTAATGAGAATGCGGAGGGATTTATGTGTCGTTCCTCTGTTCTTCAACCCTCTTCAGCCTTTAATGTGGAAGAGGAAGAATTACAAGGCTGTGAACGAGTGCTTTTTTGTTTCCAAACATTGTGCAAAGTGGGCCCTGATTGGAAAGGAAGCGCGTTAAAAGCCCAGATAACTGTCCAAGGTTCAAATGAGCATTCTGGAGTGCGGCGTAACAATGCCACAAGTTAAATCTTGGTGCCATTTACAATAAAGGGGAAGACGCAAAAGGGTGTTGTTTTTCATTAGAATCATGCTTGTTCTTGCTCTCTTGGAAAATGAAGGTTTTTATCAGCAATCCCAATATTAGGAAAGGACTTCTGCCTGAGCAGGTCGGCTATAATGACAATTGTGCCTTACATTTGGGATTCTGCAATACTTTAGTGTTTTCTTATCATTGAAATGCTTTTGCTTTCATATTTTTATTGTTTCATGCTACATGCAGTAAAAAAGCATATTTGATTGTTATATAATTGTAACTTCAAATATTTGAGCATTAAAAACCAGTTTTTGGACTTGACTTTTTCACATTTGCCATAAATCAAACTCCAATAGCTCATCAAACAGTAGCTTAGCCTGTAGAAACCATTAGCGTAAAAGTAACCAGAGTAACTCTGACCTTGCGTCCTGTTTAGATGACTGTGGTTAACTCCAGTTTAAGGCAACACGAGATTCTGCTCCGAGCACTCATCCTCCACCTAAACATGCCTTTTGTATCTGCAAAACGTGTAAAGTTGAAAACATTTCATTGCAGGGTGTTTAACATTTTACCATTGTAGGAAAGCAAAACAAAGCATTTGCAAACGACCCGGGGAGACGTGGCTCCGAAGGTTCCCAATGGGTAGTGAGAAGGTCACAGTTCAGACGAAACAAAATGTTTGATGTCGGAACAAACAGCAAGAGCTCATGAGAACGGCAATGAACTATCCTTTCAGTGTTTCTAGGTTTTGCTCTCAAATACTGATGCATGATGCAAAAAGCCAAATGAAACCACAGACGAATTCTAAAAAATACTTGTAATAAGAGAACCACTGAGGTGCTGGTAGGTAGCAGGTAGTTTGTCCCTGATTCTGTCCGTGTTGACGCGTTTTCACACATCACCTCTTACATGAGTGTAACATGCACACACAACCGAGCGAAAAGAACAAACGGGTTTACAATCAGCACTTGAGATGACGAGGTGGACAAACAAACCTGTTGAAAAACCCCCCAAAAATCTTGCACCAACATTTTCTGAACACGACTTCGCTCCCTGCAACCTTTTTCTCCTTCACCGTGAAACCAGCACTTTTTACGCACCCTGGGGGCGCTTGTTAGAATAATTTCAGAGAATTGTTGTGAACTCAGACGGTGTTGCGTTCAGCTATGAAATGCGTTGGATACTTCACTTGGGGGCTGAAGCTGAACACCCCCCCCCCCCCCACCCCCCTCTGCCACCAGCGAGCCTCTCGTCGGCACTGGAGGAAGGAGGACTGAAGAAGGGGATAACGCCACAGACTGTTAGCCGCTTTAATGTGAACGTGCACACCCTTTTCAAATTGAATTTTCGAATCAGTGACAAGGGCATCACACTCTCTAAACTTTGCCTCCATGGGTGAGGGGGGCGGCGGGTGGGTGTGTCTACTCGCGACACATTCCCTAGCTCAGAAGTGGGTGGCACACCTGCAAAGGTTAAGAATCACTGATGGAGAAGAGAGGATTGGATGATGACTGATTGCTTCTGCCCTACCCCTCTTGACAGATGTGTTTTTTTCAAGGTTTTTCTAACTAGAAAAAAGACCTAACTTGAATATATGCTCAAGTGAGGATTACTGAGGTTGGACTGCAAAAACTGAGGGATTATTTGCAATTGATAACTTTAGGAATTGGACAGAGCTGATCACTCTGGTTGAATATTATGTAAACCTTCAAACCAATAACAACCAGTTATCTTGTGGGGTTTTCCCTCACAACCATTTCTATTGATTGAACTGGAAAAATCCACTGTGATCACGAGTTATGCAATTAAAACTGCTCGGGAGACGCCAGAGGTCAATGACGAACGTCCACAACTTGTCACCAGCAACCCCCCCACCACCACCAGCATCACCACCACCACCACCACCACCACATGTTAAAGAAAAGGAGCTCGTTCAAGACGTGGTAAATTAACGGAGTATGATTTGAAGTGGGCAGAGATGATTTTGTGGTGATCTGTGCCATGAAGAACAGAGAGAGGAAGGCTGGTTGTCTTACTTGAATGCCAAACACTTTCTTGGACCTGTCTTTCACCTTTCTTTTCCTGGGATGATGGGGTATTGCCATGGAATCACACCCTGTGATACTGAGAGCAGTGCAAATAAAAAAAGTATATATATATATATATATATATATATATATATATATATATATATATTAAAAAATAAATATTAATCAATTATTCACTTAAA
>JAUESE010000027.1:6481556-6510714 GCA_032274725.1 Malacoctenus triangulatus
TATATAGCTGCCTTTAGCCATTGTTGCCTCCAGCTTTCAGGTCAGTGTGGGGGCGAGCTCTTGATGCCGCGTTTCTGTATGACGGCCAGCTGTCTGCGTCTCATCACCTGCATCAGATATGATCTAATTATATTCCAGTCATACCTCCCCGATCTTGAGTGGTTGAGTTAATGGTACTTTAATCAGCTATTCTAACAATCCTATCGCGGGCCACACAACAGATAACGGTTTGTTGTCTTCGCCTTTTTTCAAATCGGTGAGGTCTGCCAGGATCTGCAGCGACCCACTAAAGTACAAAACTCGACTGATGGAGACAATACGTAAGCCCCTCCTTTCTTCCCTCCTTTCTTGACCAAGAATTTACCAACAATGCAAGAAGACCTTTGCACCAGGAAGATGTAAACAAATAGATTTGACAGAGCAGCTTGTGTTTTTGTACACTCGTCATGCTTTGTAGGCAACATTATTTAGTGTATCTATACCATCTAACCTTTTTTGCCCTTCTTCCCAGCTCCTTAACACACTTCAAAGCTATCAGGTCCTTGGAGTGACATTAGTATTCTGCTCACATGTACAATAGCCTGTAAGCAATGGACACTGAATTGGAGGGAGAGGTTTATGCTGAAGGTATAGCCTCAGAATACATTAATCTTTTATTTTCCGTCGATAATGTGGCACAGCTAATGATGAGGGAGAGATTGAACAACGGCGAGCACAACACGCGGCGCAGTATATAACCGAACAACTCCGACAAGGCCGCAAAACTGTGTGGGTCGAATTATCTGCGGGTGCAGGTTATCGTTATTGCCAGACAACAAAGGGAAAATAAAAGAAACACTGTAGGAACACATGCTCTGTTTTGTTTTGGGCTGAGAGAGGTCTTGATTTTTTTTACTGCAGTCAATATATCTTTTTGCAGCCTTAAGGTCCCACTGTTCCAAAATGATTACATCCTGCTTTGGATCAGCGAACGTTACACATTACAGAATTGACGCCGCCAACACTATGGAGCTGTTTAGTTACCCTTCTGCGGTGTGTGTGACAGGGTGGACTGCTGAGTAATAAAGTGTCCCACGAGGGCGCTGGCCTACGGTGGCTGAGTGAAGGCTTTGGAACACGGCACTCACAGCGCTAAAGGACAGGAGCACTCGCCCCAATGCCAGCGATGGCGTAATTCGGTGAATGAAACCCTGTACAGTCCCGGCACAAGGCGGCCCTTTTTTCAGGAATAATGTAAGCCCTTGAGCATAATCATCACCCTGTAGAACATTTCTTGCAAAGGACTGTGTTGAGTGGAAATCCACTTAATGTTCTTGTTTGCTACTAAATAGCAGATTAACCCCGGAGGCTTAAACTACCTTGCAGCGAGCGCAGCGTATCGGAACAAGGTGTCTACAGGGACACCTCTTTCCATCTCTGTCGTGTTCTTTGTGGTCGGATCTGAATCGGCAGGAAGAGCAATCTTTTTTCTCCAAAGGTCAGCGATACTCAAGTTATCAGAGGGAGGAACGACCGGGCAGAGGTGGGAGAGGCCCACTGATAGAGGAGACTTTTTTATGCCACACCAACGGTCGGAAAGCCTCTCGGTTTGATTCTGACGTCAGAACACTAATTACACATGACAGCATTCAGGCTGTGAGCTTTGTTCTAACTGATTATTGTTAAGAAATGCACAAGTGTCAGTGATACTGAGTTTATTATTCTTTGCCAGAGTTGGAAGCAAAAAGAGATGTTTTGATCCCTTAAACCAAAGATGTTCTCTCTTATGAATCTATATATGGTTAATGAAATACACTGAACAACAGGTCAGAACTTCACACAGGGAGGATTCCTTCCTGTGTCGAGGAAACTGTGAATCCTCTTCGATGTTATTCGGTGGCAGCGTTCAGGGAAAGTGTCTGACACATCCTCTGTTTTTCGGGTAACCTTTCCAAAGTCACCACTTACCAGAGGTCAGTCACAGCTAGCGTGCTTTCAGAGATGGCTTCAACCTTTGGTACTGTGCGCCGTACTAGTTGGAGAATGGCTGGAGATGAAACCACTCTGAAGGAGAAGGAGGGAGGGGGGGGGGCATCATCCATTGTTCCACATTCGAAGTGAAACACGTGTTTAAAACATGTTTGGTCTTTCTATTGGTTGTTGTACAACTTTATTGTATTTCCCTGGAAAGTTCCTCGGCCACTTCGGTCCTTCCTGTACTTGCTGAAAGATTGAAATAACGCTGCAGCAGTTGAGTAATTGCCAAAAAGTGTTTCTCATGTCCCGCCGACGGGACAGATCCACGACAGCCTCGAACAACGCCGCCCTGCGAGCTGCGAGCTGCGAGTTGCATATTGACAACCAGCTGCTCGGTCTAGCCGATGACACAAAAAGTAACACCGGAGTCTAACCGCCACTTGTTATACTGCAGTGTTTATCGCTGTTTCCCTCCATCAACAGAGGAAATAATAACGCAGGTTCGTCAGCAGCATCACATTCACACCTGAAAATCTCATCTGAATTGAAGAGAAACTATTGATTTGAAGTGGAATACAGAAATTAAGCTCTGGTAATTATAAATACCAGCTAAAAGAGACAATTTGAAGTGTACAGCTGAACATCAGGCTCCAGGCTCCTCCTCCTGACTGTCATCTTCATCCCTCCTTTTATGTGTATGTCTCGATCCTTCCTCCCATCAGCCTGCCTCTGATCTGTGTGTGTAGGTGAGGGATCCTGGCTGAGGGAGAACTTGCAAACTCCATTTCTAAAGGTTTGCAGCCCAGAGGAGAAGCTGCTTCTTCCTGCTGTGACTGCCCCCCCCCTTCTGCTGCTCATCTCCTGTCACTTTTCATCACAGCAACAACTGCTGACCTGTTTCCTTCTCCTGCATGTAAGTGAAACAAACTGCAAAACAGCTGCTTATTCAACATTTTCAGTTTTGAATCCACTGCGTCAGAGTGTGACCTGCCCTGTCACATGTAAACCGCTCCGTTAACAAGCAGTGATTAGCGCTCGATTAAAAACGGCCACGGTGAAGCTGTTGTTCGTACAAAGGCCAATTAAAGATGTTTAAAATAATAGACGGCGTGCTAACGGTAATCAGATGAGAAGGTTGTAATGTTGTGTTCCTCGTGTTAATGATGTTGGCAGCACTCGTCAGTGATTACGCTCTGATGCCTTTGAAAGGGTCAGGCCCTGCCTTATGCTGCCCTAAAAACCTAATTGAGATTCATTAGAGTCACTGACTGCTGTCAATGTCGGGCCTGAGGGTTGCTTTTTTTTTATTCCCAGAAACATGTTTACAGTAAGTTAGATTCAACAGTGTGCGTGTGTGGACCGTGTCAGACAGTAAAGTTTTGGATGCCCCGAGGTTAGCCAAGAGTTTGCCCGGGTGCATTGGGAGGGTCTTTGTAAACACAGTCGGGGTAATTTTCTGTATTTGACAGCCACTTTTTTTTTTCCATCCTGGGACTGGGTTATTCTTTGTCACAACGCCCGAGCTGGCCCCCGTTACTCTGTCCCTTTTTTTTTTCTTTTACAACACAATTTTCATGTGTCATTTTCCTGATAAGTCTTCCTTTATATGGCGCTTTTTACAAGATCTCTGCTGTCTGAAATGAGCTCCAGAGTCCCGCAATGTGTCTTATGAGAGCACAAACCATATGGGGGGAGTATTAGAGGCCCTCTGAGGGTTGGCAGAAAATTGGCCATTTGTCTGTCACGTTGGGGCCCATTCTCCCATTACCTGTACAGATCCATTACAACCTCCAAGTGTAATAACTCCTCATGATCTATGACTGAGATCTGGCAACCGGCGAGACACCTGGACCCAGTGCAGAGGTGTTAGCATTGTGCCTGTGTAATTAGTCCCCAGGCGTTTTTTTTTTATTTTTGTAAGGGTTTGTTTATTTTCTCCTTGAAAAGTCCAGTTTGTGGACGGTTTCCCGGTTTGATCCCCAAATAAGCTAAATCTTTAATGTCACTGGGGTGTTTTTTTTTCTTTCCTCCTCCACTGTACTCTGCTTTTACCTTCTGAGATTAAAAGCCAATGACATATTCAAAACCCCAGAACTCATTCCTTCTGCTCAACAGCTCCCATCCTCTTTCAAGTCCTCGCCACAGAAGGGGAGCTCATGCAGAAAGGATTTGCCCTATCCAAGTATTGTACCTGCTGTAAATGATAGATTTAGAGAGTGGCAGGAAAAAAACTGCACAAAAATAATCATCTCTTTGACACAAGACATGACAAGTGAATGGACATTAAAAAAGAAACCAAGCACACAGAAAATTGGATTTTCAAGAGTGCCTTGTCTCGCAAAAAATGACCAGTCAGGGGGTGTTAGTGAGGCACACTGGCTTTCATTAGCTTAGTCATTTGGCATCACTGAACCATGAAGATGGTTAAGTGATATTATGTTAACCTCCTGTTTTACATCTGCAGCCGAGATTAAATGTAATTAGGTGGCTTTTGTGTTTCCCACATCGTCTTCTTGGTAATTGATGACTGACTGAAGTCTTTTACTGACTTTTTCGGCGCCTTTGTTCGGATCACAGCTCCGCCGTCGGCCGTTTTCACAATGATTTGACCAAGACCACAGACATCAGCTACTCTGCAAAAAGGCTTTGACTTTTCTCTGTGGCCACATCAAAAGGAAAATAGTGTGTCTCGTTTAGCAATTTATGGTATCTCGGCACTATTTTTAGCCTGGCGCTTGGCTGAAAAGATGTAATGAATGTTGAAATTCTCGATGGTTGGGGAGAATCATCAGGTTTCTACAGAGAGAAGCAAAGCCAAACACTGAAGCTCCGTATAGTGTGTACGGTTACGTTTGACCTTTAAAGTAGAGTTGATGGATCTCATTCTGATCCTCGTGGCCTTTTTCCAAAGAGACGTTTCCTGCAAAAGTATTTGTATTCCGAGTATTGATACGAAAAAAACTTGACAATGAAGTAATTTCTAACTGAGTTTGTTGTTGAGACGCATTTTTGAAATATGCTCCTATGGATTTAATGGCCGATACACACAAGTCGTGACAACCGAAAGTGGTTTAAAAGCATTCTGGTTCAAGCTGCAGTAAAGGTTGTGTGAATCCTTGAATTATGGTATAAAGTGACTGAGGCTTATTTGGGAGAGCGGTTCATCTTCAAAGCCTCAAAGCTGGCGGTTCCAAGCCCCATCTTGCCCTTTCCGTGTGTCACAGTGTCCTTAGGCAACACACCAACAGCCCCGCTGCTCCCAGCGCAGCAGAAAAACCCTGCGAGTGAATGTTTGACTGCCGGAGCTGCAAGATTTGCAGTTTATAAATCCATTTATAAAGGCTGGAAATGATGCGTTTGTTTTGGATTATCTCCTGTTAAGTTAATGGTGCACACTGTTGTCAGGGATTCATACTGTGATTAATTGAAGCTAAGTTTTTCTGTCGAAAATAAACATCCTTGTGTGTGGGTGCAACTTGTTTCTTTGGTTTAGGGACCAAAGAATTTGTGCTTTTAAATCCAGCAACTATAAAGAAAGAATGGCCCAATTCTCCATTCTGTCAAACACTGACAGACTGACAGCTGTATCTCTATCTTTTGCATTAGCATTGGAAGTCATGCAATAAAGATATTAGAGGGAAAAATGTATTATATACTCAGCACAAACTACACAAGCAGCATCTCAAGGCAGCACGCATGGCTTGTCTTGTTTGATTGCGCGATTTGTGAAATAAATTGAGTCCTTAATCAAGTCCTAAAGCTTTAAATCTATACTTTACACCAGAGAATTTTAATCACTTTGACATGAAAAAAAATAAAAAAAGATTTGTCTGGCACATTTAACTGCAAGTGTCGCAATGAGAGCACTTTTTTCTTTAAGAGGGGCCAATTAGATTAACCCTGAATCCAGGAGCGCCGGGCTGAGCTGCATTAAAATCACCAATGGGGAAAAAAATAAACTTGGAATGTCGTGTGGAGAAGGACATTAGATCCAGCTGATGTCATTTCATAGCCCAAGTTAATGCTCCGTTCACAAAAAAGGATGTTGTTCTCAAAAACTGTACAAAAACAAGACGGTGATCCAAATTCAGAAAGATTTGACCCCCACAGCTCGCTTTGATCGTGATCACGTTCTCGTTATTGCCTCCGCGGTGGAAAATATACAGCAATTCATACACAACACTTTTCATCTGACCTCAGTCACAACGAGACACACCAAAACAGTGAAACTCTATGAGACAATGGCTTCGAAATCTTGTGTTTAAGTCGACGTTACCTCGAGGGTCTTCTGCTCGCTGGACATTTCCCAAGGCGTAATTGCATCATGCTCAAGTGTCTTCCTGGTCTATTATGTTTAGATTGTTTTGCAGCGTACCCTGAGATTATTGTGAGGGAAAGTTACAGCGTCGGCTTGTTCCCCCGTCGGCCTGTAAAGTCTGAGCTGCAGAGTCACGCTGTTGTCCGGCATCTGAGCTCCGGCGGCGCATTGATCAGGCGCCCGCCCCCCCCCCCTTTTTTTTTTCTGTTGTCTCGTCTAAGTGATCGTTCAGACCTTTCCGTTGTGTCCCGCGGAATAGAAACGAAGGAGGGGGAGGACCAGGTGCCACTTATCAGTCTTCCGTTGCTTCGTTTTTTTTTTTCAAACGAGTCTCTTCTTCTCATGCGGGACAGATCAGCACTCTGTCCGAGCTCAGCGGTCGGGGGAGTTAAATCGTCTCAGATGGCACTGCGGGACGACGTCACGAAGAAGCAGGTGGAGCCATTTGGTCTCGAGTCAGCCAGCCAGACGACTTGACTCTCTGCTCTGAGGTTGTGCTGCAATTAAAGACCTCCAACCGGGAGAGACTGTCAGCGTCGTGTCACAGCTCCCATTCACGGGCGGATACGCGCATATTTTTCTGGTGTTTCTGACACGTCGGTGTACACAAGCTCGCGCTAACGCGTACCTGTGGATGCTCGCGGCGCTGCAGCAGAAAGGACTGAGACACTGTTTATAAAGAGGTCAGGGTTAATTTTTAATTTACAAATAAGCAGCTGCTGTAGGTGGTTATGCTTAAATTTACTGACCTAAATGCAAAGCTTGTAATTAATAATGAACAAAAAGACCTTTTTTTATTGAATTTTTTCCCCCTGTATTATTTACCACCATACCCAGCTATTAATCTCTGCAAATACTCTTAAGTCAGTGCGCTTTTGCTGGAAATGTGGGGCGCTGCGTGTCTCCTTTCCCCCTCCACTTCATTTTCAACCCATTTCCACTTCTTGAACGTGACCTCCGAGTCGATACAGTTTCCAGGGAACTTCAGGGGTTTATAAAGCATTTCAGAGACTGCTGGCTAATCTCTGCTCCCGCGCTCCAGCCCTGCTGGAAGGACGATGGCGACCGTGATGACGGTGATGAGAGTAGCCTTGGGGGCTGTGGAGGCAGATGGGCCCCCTCGTCCTCCCTCCTGCCCGCCTCTGGCCTGACCTCTCCGTCCCTTGAAAGCATGATACCTGTGAATACCCTGATTATGGCCCCGGCCAGACTGCACGGGGCCCGCGACCCCTCGCTGCGCGGGTGAGTGTCGAGGCAGTAGAGTGGACATGATTGACTCTCACCGCAAAACCCTGCTGGAGAGCTGCGTTCCAGCAGGGAAAGACAGACAGATAGAGGGGAATGGGGGATGAAGGGGGGGGGGGTGGAGAGTGAGAGAGAGTGAGAGAATCCGCCCTGCATTCTCAGGCTAATTAAGTGTTATTATCCTGCACAACAGGAGGTACCTGAGAAATAATTGGCCACAGCGACAGCTAAATGTTCCAATCTGGAGGTGAAGCCAAAAGCACCGCTAAAGGTCACATGCCATTATGCATTGTGCTGATCTTATTAGTGCCGCAGTCTGTCAAAAGAGCCGCCATTAATTCGTCGGAAAAAATCTCTCTAGATTAAAAATATACCCTTTCCCTTGATTTAAAGACCGCCCTGTTTAGGAGTGAAAATGAGTTTTTTCCTCCTTTTTTTCTCTCTCTCTAATTCCTTTTAGTGATTTCTGACCTGTTTGTCAAAGAGAGTTCTCTTCAATTTTGGCTTTTCACTCCCACTTACCTCGCAAGGACGGTCGCCTTTGTATTACTGATGCAAGGGTGCGTACGTATACCTGTATTAAAGACCAACACAATGATGGGTGCTGTGGAATTATAAAGCATACACCTTTCAGCCACTACTTTAAAACTACTGAACCAGTAAAGTGAAGAGCATTGTTTTGTGTTTGGCAACCGCTCTTTCAACGTAGCATCCCAAGATTTTTGGACATGTGGAGTGGGAGTGATGAAGAGCACGCCCCCCCTTTTATGTTGCTGGCATATGACCAGGGTCATTGGTGCAGTAGGGGGTGAGCTGTGGTGTCCAGTAGCACAGAGGAGCTCCTGTAGCACCTTGATGCTACCTGTGATGTGAAGGTGTCGGTGTGCTGGGAGTCATTGCGGGGTGACTGTTGACACCTCCATCGTCATGCGCAGACATCTCTGGGTGTTGGATTCACGAGTGTGGGAACAAAAAAAGATCAAACGTCCAAACGAGTAGTGGGGACGTGGCTTGCTCCTGAAGGACGCAGCCTGCAGCAGAAACGATCCGGGGACAGCTTAAGGAGCAGCTTTGTCATCGTAATCTGCTCCCAGTTTTTTTTTCCCAAATTGCAGCGATATCAAACATTTTCAGGGATGTGCTGAGAAAACAAGTGTGATCCGCAAAGGCTTCCAGGACTCCGAGGATCCTGCAGCTCATGTCCTGATGTCAGATTCCTCGGGGGACACGCAGACCTGAGGCGTCGCCGATACCGAACCTTTCATTTCAGTGACCATCTGTTTACGCCCAGTGTGATAACCATGTGACATGCTTAGATTGCTCAACTTAAACCCCACTGAAGGAGTGTGAATAAAAGGTCTGACTTAAAGATCATCTTGATTAACAGCAACACAGGACTGGATTACAAAGCCTTTGAATCCAATGTGCGGCTCATTTTGCGAGCCTGCAGCTGTTTATTTCATTTAATTTTCATGCTAGAATGGCTGCTTCCAGTCCAGCTGTGTGGTAAAATCTTGTTGCGATAAATGTCAGCAAAGCAGAACACACAAACTGAAGCTTAGCCAAACAGGGCAAAGAAAAAAAATCTTGCAATCACACCATGAAACCGCATCACTTCTGTGCCTTTTTTTTATATATATATATCATCACTTGAACGGTTATTAAAAGCTGCAGTTAGAAAAAAATAAGAGTCACTAAGAATTATTCTCAGATTATGAAGGCGCCTCGAGAAACGCACTGCATTGGTCATTAACAGCTTCTAATGATCAGTGTTTACATAGAGGCCGAGCCAGGAGCGCTATGACGCCCGTCGCCGTGACAGCTCGAACTCGGCTGACTCGGCTCATTCCCTCGCCGTTCCTCCTCCATCCCTCCCTACATTCTGGAGCTGGAGGTTGCGACAGACATCTTGCTCAAGTTCGAGCCGATCCTGTCCTTGCCTCGGCTGGGCGATAAAATCCGTCTGGCCCTCCGCTGTGTTTTGCATTCTGTGTGGATAATCTGGGTGTGAGAGTGGAGATCAGGGTGATAGACTGAGCAGAGCCTTCAACCGTTATCTGTGGTCCTGTTTGCATTAGCTGTAAATTGAAAGTCCGATCTTGTTGAGGGCAAGCGCACGTTGGAAGAGCAGATGAACAAGACGATGCCGAACCGTAATCATGCCTTAACTTGTTTTTTTTAAACTTTTATATATTTTTCTCCTGTATCCAGTTTTTGAAAAACACTCCACAGCGTAACAGAAGAGAAGTATTCCTGGAAATGACCTGTTGAAGGTTCATCTTTGGAAGCGTCTTCGGAGTTTTTTATTCTCAAAATAAGCTTTAGTTACTAAAGCATTATTTCACCTGAAAGTGGTCGTCCACTTGCAGTTGTCCACAATTATGACTGCGAGTAAAGTGTAGTCAAAAGGACACAAAATAAGCACAAAATGTCTCCCTTCTGCTAATTTGGTGTAATGTAAGTATCCACTTGCAGCAGCAGTCAGATTTGACCCATAAGGAAGACATTTCCCCAATTTAGCATAGATATTAGCTGGTTGCCTCTGAGACTTTAGCTAGCGGTGCACAAATCTCACATAGCTTTGCGTACATCTCATGTTGTTCAGCGCCCGACTCAGTGAAGCAACAGCAGATACAAGCGTCGAATGTCTCAGAGGCTGAAGGCTGAGTTTTATGCTAAAAAGATGAGGTGAATGATGTGTTTTTGGGTCTAATGTTGATGTCACTGTGAAGGAAGGATTACACCACACGAGGGGTTAATTGTAGGAAGATGTATGGATCTTTGTAGCAATAAAGGAATTCAACAATTTATGTTAGAAGGCAGCAAATGAAACAGCTGTTAACTACCGACATGCACTCAGCTTTGAAAACAAGAGTTATTACATGATGTGATCAGCCACAGGTACTGTGAATCCAGACTGGGGTTGCTGGTTCAAGTGGGCAGCTTTAATGTGAGGCAGACTAAGTTAATTCAGGTGCAGCAACTCCTCAAGTAAACTGAATTTTTGTGAAATAGTAACAGATCTGCTCTTCCCTGGAGGCAGCAGCTTGAACAGACTAACACCACTGCTCAAGCAATAGCAGTCGTATCACCAAAGAACTAAAGCTAAAGTGTGTCACCTGAAAGCATCATAATTTTATATTTGAAGTCAATTTTTTGTGAAGTTGACAGCCCACTGGTGAGCTACTATGATTATGAGTAAACATCCCTCCTCAGAGCAGAAATCAAACCTAAAGCCATTTTTTTTCTCCTCAAATGTTTTCCCCAAAAACAAAGATTGGAAGGAACGTTACTGTCTTTTTTTGTTGGCATGTATGTTCCAGACCTGCAAGAGAGACAGTCCCATTTTACAGTACAGCATTTAATAGTAATCTACTCTGTTTGCTATTCATTGCTTTTCTCCTGCACTGATGAACATCAGCGCTCAGTCCTGAATTTGAAATTCGTATCATCTCCGTGCACAGCCGAGGGAGTCGACTTCTACTTGGAGGTGTATTTATGTTTTCAGGCTCAGTAACCAACATTTATATGGATAATGGAAACATTTATTCCAGAGTTATTTATTTGTTATGTGCCTTATTTAGTAGTCAAGTGTCAGACTCACTCAGCCGTGCCTAAAGTCCATTATCTACGCCATTTTGGCGTTGGCCAGCCATGATACGCCCGTGCCCCCATATGCATATACAAACGCCCAGGCACACAGAGAAGCGTCCTCGCTCTCCGACGTTTGAAGCCGCCGCTCGACACGTTTCACCCGGCAGGACGACGAGCGCTCACAAAAACAAATGGCGTCTCTTTTGAGAACAACCACAGATTACAGTTCATTATGATCGAGGTTATTGCACGATTAGATTCCAGCAGTATTATGAGCAGCGCTTTTGAGAATCCTCTGCTCGGATCAAAACAAACACTGGTAGCACCCCCCCCCCCCTTCAGAGCTTCAGAAGTGAGTGAAATATAAAGCAAGCATGAAGTAGTGGGGAAGAATGATCGACAGTGAAGTTAAAATCTCCCTAATGAGGAAAATAAGGAAATAAGACTGTCGAGCGCGACTCCTTGTTCCTGCTGTGAGCTCATGTAACATGAATTAATCAGCGAGTAGGATCAGTGTGTTGTTATTTCACAGAGAGCTTTGAAGAGCTAAAAGAGTGGCGGCATGGCTTTTAATACAAAGCTTTATTGCCTGCTTTGTCTTTGCCTCACGGAACAAAAAGGGAACCGGTGAGCCTTCATCGAGCTGAGTCAACAATACGGCTGCTTTCAGATAACGGAGCGCCGCCGCACTGTGAATGGCCAGATTTTGGCACTAACAACTGACCCTAATGTGGGATATTACTCAAACTAATAATGTACAGTATCGGATATGCAGAGTTCCCACAGAGCAGATGGCTGATGTGGAACCGCACCAAACAGAGGACGATTGATCTGCTGCTGTTTGCGATCGCAGGACTTCGGTATTGGTCTGAACGTTTTTGCAATATTTATGCTTTCACCCCTCATTGCCCTTGCTATAATAGCCCATCCTCCCTGTCCCTGCCCCCACTAAGCTTTTTGGCAGCCTATTATTCACCTGATGCTAATGACCAGGTGCGAGCTCGCCTGTCCCTCAGATATCATGCCTGAGGACTGATATATCGATCGGGGGAGATTGATCAGGGCAGGGGATGATACAGCAACATTACATGATTTATTCAGCTTCTAATATCTTGCGTCAGGACTGCCCCCTGAGGAGAGGGGGGGAGGGGGGGGAATCGTCCGGGGCCCGCCGTACTTTCATCTTCTGTCCGAGTATCACACCCTCCTCCCCACTCGGCACTCCAGTTTGTCCTGAGGCCAGAAGCAGTGACGACTTGGAGCCTTGAGAGCCGCTGTTTTATATTTATATGCTGCAATCTGGAACATTTACACGCTTTACTGTAGGAGGAGGGGGAGATTTCCTTCTCAGGGTTAAGAGACGCAGCCAATGTGAGTACGTGTGAGAAAAAAATCAATCGAAAAAAGAAAATTATGAAGCCCCAAAGCTTTGAAATGTATTGTTGTTGACAGAAACAACAAGTGTTGTAATAAATCTGTTTGAATCATGTACTTATTAGAGTCAACTGGGTGAAAAGGTGAACTTTGTGCAGATAGTCTATGTCAGTGTGGTTGAAAACCACTGGTCTCTCTATGTCTTTTTCTGCTCTAATATTGCTTCCTGTCCCTCACAGTATTTCACTGATTTGCATTCTGTCAACAGAGAAATTTGAAGCAATCGAGTGAGCACTTTCTTTTAAAAAAAAAACAAGGCTCAACCAAATAAGACAATCCTGTTTGTCAACCAAATAAAATAGGAGAAAAAAAAAACAGAAATTAGTATTCATCTGTCGGAAGAAGTAATTTGTGATGCATTAGCCATACTCAGTACATGTGGATGGTTTACTTAAAATACTTATGCCATTTGTTTACAAAATTCTCAACGCTTAATGAACGCAAAATTGCCGTCAAACTGTCTCCGAGTGGCAAGTGGTGCGTTTTTATCAGGCAGCGGCGGGGCAGTGAAGCGGGCTGTTCCGCTCAGCTGTCAGGAAGCAGTTTCAGGTTTTGTGCTGAAATTAAATAAGATACAAAAATGGGAGCGTGTGATGCCAAATGCTGTTTAATGAGCAGCGGAGGTATAATCTATTTTTTCCCCCGGTGACCTTCGTTGGGGCGATGAGGGCGATCCTTCACTAGACCAGATTCAGTTCACTCACAACCGCAGAACATTTCAGGTATATCAGTGAGGTTTTTTTTTTCTTTCTCTCTCAAAGGTTTAAATACAAAGCAGTGCTGTCATTCAGGTTGGGACCATTCTGTTCAACGTAGATTCATTATGAACATGCCTGCAATGAACCAATCTGTCCCTGAGCCGCTCACAACCCGAGATACACGACATCAAGGTGTGTGTGTGTGTGTGTGTGTGTGTGTGTGTGAACAGGAAGTGGAGGGAAAACGAGCAGAGAGAAAAATGTAGTTATGACGTCTGTGTGACCACATGCTTCAGTCGTGTGAATTGTCAAAATTGGTCACTAAATACATACTTTTTTTAAATGAAATAATGCTCAAACATCAGATGAAGAGTTCTCACTTGTGTAAGAAACAAATACCAGTCATGAAATTATGTTGTTAAGTTTCTACATTATCACACAACCCCTAATCAGCCTTTTTTGGTTTTTTTTCCCTTCCTACTCTTGTAAGCAATTTGTCTAACAAGAAGTATTTATGCCACAGTTAATAAAATGTCACGTCCCTAATGAAGAGGCAGCCTCCCAGCGGCGAGCAGAGGATTCGCTCTGAGGGGCCAGTGGCTTGATACAGGTGGCGAAGGGGTGGGGGTGGGGGGATGGAGGGGGGGAGGAGGAGCGCGCCCTGTTGTTCTGAGGAGCTGGAGGGCAGGTGAGCTCCTGTCAGAGCAGAGGAAGGGTCGCGCCCGTGATGCGTGCTGCACGTTGATGCTGCAGCTGATGGGGGAGGAGGGGGAGGGGGAGGCGTATGCGTGTGGGTGGGGAGGGGGGGGTCAGCAGTACCTCCCAGGCTACCCATCCTGTTCCCCACCATCCCATCTGTCCTGCGCTGACGCGCTGTGTGCAGAATAACAAGTCAGCATCTGTCCGGTAATGAGGTCCCAGCTCAGCAACAAGATATCAAATGCTAACAGGTAGATGATGATAACAATGTGGACTCATCAGCTCACTCGCCTCTAATCCCTTCAAAAGGAGACCCGTGTCACAACTGAAGCTGATTTCCTCTCAATTATGCTGAGGGATGTTTCACATGAGCGTAATTTGGGCAGCAGAGAGTCTGTGCTGAAACTTGAGGAAACAAGAGATCCATCTAAACCCACCGTCTGTCATGTGAGGTAGAATCAGAGAGGTGGCTTATTGTTTTATGCATATGTGCTTTTTTTCCCTTTGTGACTTGAGAAGACGTGTGCCACTTTATAGTCGGTAATTTCTTTCAATCAGTGTCACCGTTGCACGTAGTTAATATTCTCTGGTATGTTTGTTCCAAAGAATAAGCATAGATTTGGTCCTTTAAACGAGCAGCACCGCATGACACAAGCTGACACAGTGACTCCACAGTGAAATGACGGCATTAGTTTTTCCTCAGTAGATGGAATAAAGATGCACACTTGGGGCAATATGTGATTTGAGCACAGACGTTGTAACTTAGAGGACGTACCTCGACTCGGCCGCTCTGACAGATGAGTGACTGAGCTGGAATAACAGAACGTGGCACGCTGACGGGGCGAGGCTCACTGGGAAGAGATTAGACCGTCCAAGAGTGTCCGTCGCCAGCCTGCCAACCCCTGGCCGCGCGTCAAAAAACAGCCCGTCGTTCGCTCGGTCACCAGTTCTCACAGGCAGCGTCTGACTTCTGTGTGCCCACCAGGCCGTTTACGCGCAAGTTATTAATCTTCCTGGCTGACAATTTTCTGTGAACCTGAAGTGTCGTCCTGCCAACAAGAGGATGAACCTCATTGGGTCACTGCGAGACCAGAAAGCTGAAACTTTTCTATTGGTTGTCTGATATGACCCCATTTATCCACATTTAATTCAATTTTCTAATCTTTACAACATGTCCCCGATCATCTGTTTTTGACATCTTATCAGTAGAAAAAGCTTCTTTGTTTCACTCTCAAACAACAAGAAATAAGCAATGATCTGGTAGCTCATCACTTGTTATTGACTTCTTGCGGTGGAGGATCTGTTTTACTGATGCAGCACTTTGCACTAACAGGCGGTTGTGTCTGCAGAGAAACAAAGCGTCTCGCTAACCGGCCCGGCGCTGCCTCGTTCCGGAGACTTTCTCCCGATAGCAACGTTTCACGTCCGTTTGTCCTCCTCAGCTAATTTCTGCGTGGGATGTTTGTCTTTGCCTGCCACAGCCCACTCAGAGACCCTGACACAGTAACCTCTGAAAGCCGTCTTTGTGAGCATGTGCCCTTTTTTTGTCTTCGTTTTTATTAAAAGCAAATTGGAAAGCGAGCTCATCCAATATTTACGATCAACTACATATACTGTAGATGTTTCGCTTGGATGCATCTTTTGGTCGGAAGAGATTCAACTGGTGACATTTAGCTTTTGTTCCACTTCCTTATGGGAGAGAGGATTTCTTTCATTTTTTATGCTGAGGTCAGTTTTCAGAACCTTAAAAAAAAAAAAAAAAAATGCATTTTAGAAAAGGGGAGCGAAAGGCTCGCTTCACTTACCTGCTTTGCTGCCGTGACCTTCAGCTATAAAGGCAGATCCCTGCTATTTTGCAAGTCGATTATTTGCTGCCCTTTGACAAAAAGCCGGCTTAAAAAAAAACGAGCCAGAGCTCTAATAAATACTATTACGTTTACTTTTTCTTTCTGTCGTGGTCGCTGTTGATCGAATGGAAATCACTGATGTCTGTCCAGCTCGCTGCGAGTCGAGCTACATCCAGTTATCACAAAATGCTGAAAATAATTGTTCAAAAAAAAGATCCTCTCTGTTTCGCATTCAGATATTGAGGGCGAGTGTCCCAGTGTTAACTTGCCTCGCTTGATAGGGGAGCATGCCGAGTTTGTGTGTGTGTGTGGCTGAAGAGAAGTGGTCCTCAGGGCTATAAAAAAATCACTGAACCCTGCTCTTTGCACCCATGTGCAAAGCATGGCAATGTCTCAGTCCGCTGCACAAGCTTCCCATATTTTTTTTCCTCTCCCCTTTGGGCAGTGTGTTCGTACATACACAGAAAAATGAGTACCCATATGGTCCGTCAGAAGATAGTACAGCCTTAATAATGAGAGCTCTCATTAGGCAGTGGAACCTCTGACTTTCATCTGCTATTATAACGTGGTAGCACAATTTGTGCTCGCCAAGGCTGAACTAAGCTACTGAACCACACCATGTCCAATCTCAGCATTAATGCAGGCCGATATGTTACCTAGCGAGCTACACTCGTCATTTCAGCATTTTCATAGAGATGAAAGCTGCAGAAACACTCAAGTGTTCTGAATTTGCAATGAAGTGGGGAGTGAATGCCTCCGAGTTCCCCTCTGCAGTCCCTCAGCCAAGTGAAACTGAGACACAATCACCAATGAGTCTGAGACTGTTTGAGTCGCCGCTGCAGCGTTTCACCCCCGGTTCTTTTGTCTTGATTTCTGCCTTTCCATTAGCGCCGACTCAGCTTCGCACAGCTCGACTCTACACTGTTCTTAAGCTTTTCCATTAGGCGAAGTATCTGTCACCAGATACCTCATTCAAAGTTGCTTGTCCGCGGTTTCACGTGGGCCAAGTTAGGCAGGAACTGTGAGACTGACGGACTGTAGACCACTAACTGGTGGTGGGAGTGACGTCAGTGGAGCAGGCGTGACGCTGCCTCATTCACAGAATCAATGCTGACATTTTAAAGCCGTGCTACAGCGCGGCGTCATTTTGTCTGTTAACAGAGGAAATCAACAAGAAAAAAAGAGGAGGTCGTCGTATTGGCTGGTTTATCTGATGACAAAACAGTTGGAGACTCAGCTTAGCAAGTAGAGCATCACCTGTTGCTATGTGTGTGTGTGTGTGTGTGTGTGAGAGAGAGAGAGACGTAAAAAAGACAGCATACAAGTTAAGAGCTGCACCTCGATGACAACCTCACGCTTGCTGAGGTGGCACAGTTGTAGCAGAAAACTAAGCTGACTACTAATGTCAAAAAGCCAAATGTGAACTTTTTCATCTTCATTTTCCATCAGTTTGTTTATTTTGCTAGTTTCCTCTTGCTTTCCTACATCAACTCTCCCTTTTTACCGAAAATAAGCTGCATGCTAATCTGTTCATCAGCTTAAACTCTCCCTAAGTTTGTGGAGGAATAAAAAGAAAAATCTCCATGCAACAACCTCCTTCCACTATCACATAGTTATGTAAATGTAACCGATACAACCCAAGACTGTATATATTTTCAGAGACACACTTTTAAACTGTCCAAATATTTGCTGTTCAAAGGGAAAGAGGAAGGCAGAGGGAGAGCTGAACCCGGATCCAGCCCCACATGGGCCCGTTGCTTCACAAAACCAATACACACGATATAAATAGCACGAAACACAAATGTCAAGAAGCACCACGTTCTCCGTTATGTAGCCTTAATCACAGTGTGGATGGTAAATACCAAACAAACCTCATACAACCTCTGATGAAATGAGTCACAGGGGGCGAAATTGCATCATGCTGTAGCACTCTGGAAAGTGAGCGAGAGCTGTTTTTTTTGTTGTTGTGTTTTTTTTTCACCCCGAACGCTCAAATATATTTAACTTGGCACCTAATAACACAGCAGTGCAGCACTGACGCCTCGCATCAGCTGGAGTGTGTTGGAATTACACCTGAGCTCAATCGATGCAATGCAATGTTTTACACTTAGTAAACATGAAACCTACCGCTGACAATAACAACAGAGCAGGTCCTCCCATCACGATGCTTTACCTCATCCCAAACGCTCAAAGTGACACAATTAAGTCAATCAGAAAATGCTGAGTGCCAATCAGCTGAATACTTGTAAATGAAATTAAAATACAATGATTGTTGGTTTTTTTTGTCAGCAGAGGTTTTTTGCTGTTGTTGACACTGTTTTTGTTCTTTTTCTTGACGGATGAAAATGAGTTCAGCTAATGAGCTGTTGTATTTGTCATTTTGCTTTAGCCGTTCAGTGTCGTGGGAGCAATTTTTCTGCATCGCTTGTGGTCTACTTCCAATAAGTCGATCAACCTTTCGACTGATAAACCGATTGCTCACACCGGCGATTGAAGGGATAAATGATCGTCGGGTATTTTTAATTCTTCCTCTCGTCATGCTCCCAGACGTCGCGTCCGAAGTCACAGCAGGCGTCGCGGCGGCGCCTCACTTGTACTTCCTGAAAAAGCCGCTCGCTGCTCGGCACTATTGACAGACACACAGCCAGAACACTGCTGACAGTCGCTGGATCAAGTCGTGCAAAGTAAATTGAGACAAGCAGACAGGAAGTCGCTGCGCTGAAGGCAAGGGTGAAATATTTTCCCAACACAGGTTTTTAGAAACAAAACATCTCTGGAATTTTAACTCACATTCCAGCGAGTTCGCTTCAGATTTTGGTTACCTGGTGGTGGCAGGTTGAAGAGCGATGCACAAGAGCAAGTCAACAAACCCTCCTGTGTTAGAGACACTGCTGGTGGAAGCTTGGAATCAAAGTTTTACCACTTACTTCAGCTTTGTTGAAGGAAGTTTGTGTAACTCTAATCCAGACATGGGAACGTACCACCAATCTGGGGCGTTTCTCCTGAGTTGGACTCAAACAGGCCGCACAGAAAAGCCATTTTTTCCTTCATCTCCATTTCTGGTCACATATTAATGGAGACAGCTATGTGCGCTGCTCTTTATCACAACTTGCTTATGCCTGTCAGGGCCCGAATACATTTTTTTTTTCTTCTCCTCTAAACACAACAAAAACACGTTGTTGGTAGATGAAGCCCTGGAGGCTCAGACGCAACAGAAATTTCCATCACAACAGAATTATAACGAACGGGGAAGACAAAGACCGAAAAAAGGTAACTCCAAGCGAAAGCAGCGTCGCCCGTTTAAAAAAAAACAACAAAAAACAATATAAACCACTATTGGTTTTCAGTAATGAAATAAGATGTGCAAAAGTGAGAGGATAAATTAGACTGGGAGTTCAGAAAAAGTCCCCGGCTTAAAAGGTAACAAGCAGATATGAGATTGAGATACAGGAAACAATACACAGGAGCCTTGTCGCTCCCATGTTAGTCACTTGAAGCACACAAGTACCCTTCAGTACATTTCCTCCCGCGTTTGTAGCATTACAGCCTCGATATTCCTCTCATTGAGCCGGGATCTCTGCTGTTTGCTGGAGGAGAGAAGAACAAATATCAGCCGGCGTCTGCAGCCTCTGCAGTTCCACACCTTCAAATATGAAACGCGGGAGGAAACAAGAAATACAATATTTTGTGGCTTTTATGCAAATTTGACATTTCCCCTGCTGGTTCCACCGAGCCAGGTTGTTCTGTTGACCACAGATACCTGCCTGCATTACTGCTGAGCTAGCAGCAGCCTCTGTTCAACAGAGTCTTCATTATTTGTTATCAACACATTATGTCAAATGGAAATTACACACATGCAAGTGTAGGACTTAAGCCGCTTGTGTGTGTAAATTTGGAAAAGGGGAAGTGATGATCACACACACACAGACACACACACACACACACGGACGAGCGTGTTGTGTAGCTGCATCTTTGTGATTTCGAGGGAAAGGTAACGTTCTGTTAGTGCTGAAAAATGAAGGAATATATTAAGTAGGAACTCACTGTGCAGCTCGAACTAATCTACAGTTGTGTGAATGTAATTCCTGGTTTGCAAGTGAAATTAATTTATTGGGTTCTTTACAATAAAATAAAAGGATTACGTGCTCCTTTTTATCTGTTGAAGTGACGCACGACAACCAAGCGTGAGATAAAAGTGGGTTCATAGAAAATGACTGGAAGTGCTTTCAAGCTACTTAGGAAGTTGGGGGCTCCTCGTCTGGAGCAGCCTGAAGCTGGAGTCACAGCAGCAGGAGCCTTCACTCACACACGTGTCACAGAAATGGACTTTAAGTTCCCTTTTAACAGTGTTGCAAAGCTGCCCTGAATCAGAGGCAGCGTGAGTCTTTAATGGGGTTCAGTAGAACAACTGCACCACCACAGAGCCCTCTTTTTTCCACTTTTACTGTCCTTGTTGCTTAGTGTTTATAAGTCGTCGTCCCACAGGGCGCAGTGAGGGTGGAGAGGCTCCCCGTCCCAGCTGCCTCGAGTCCCGCGTCCTCAGTCAGTCACGATTTAGGTTGCCAGTTCCTCGTCCGCTGTCCGTCCACTGTTTTTTTTTATCAAGTCCAAAGTCTCCGCAGCTGCAGCAGGAGGGGGTTCAGGAGCCTTTCTTGGAGCTTTGGGGAGATAATAATCATCCCCCTGTTCCAGCAGGACCTTCCGCCGCCCCACGACGCCTGCTCAGGTTTTTTTTTTTTGCGGTGGTGTGGACAGCTAATTGGCCTGACCCTGCTGAAAGTCTGCGCGCGAGACGCCACAGCACCGGCGCCGGAGCGTCGGGATCAAAGCAACACGGGCTCCCACAGCACTTCAGCTGTGCCACGGGCTGATCGCCCCGAAGCCACGCCGCGCCGAGCTGGTAATTTGTGCAAGCGGGGACCCAACCAAGTATTAAGTGCATAAATGAACAGGCTGTACAAAGCCATGAAACATTCATGCTCTCAAGGGGATAAATAACATTTGATTTTAAAGCCCTCTTTATGGATTTAATGAACATTGTAAGCTTTAGGGGAGGTTAGTGAGGCGTTGGAGTTTAGGGCTTGAAAAATTAGTTTTTGATGGTTTATTAGTGCGATTATTTATGAAGTAAGAAGAGCTGTTTACTGGGGGGGAACTGATTTCAGACCCACTGCTTTCTCATTCACAATCGGGAATCTGAATTTGCTTCTTTCACCAACGTGGTGCCATAATTTATAATTAGATCTGTGATTGGTGCCATAACTTAGATCCTGTTTACTCATCATCACCATCGTGTAGCTCCAGGAAACAAATGTGGAAACGCTGCTAAGTTTTCGGTGTTTTCCAACTCAATTTTGGTCTTCCTCGCGCAGCGTTTTGCCGATACCAGACGGTCTGCTCGCTCAGGTGGCTGCCGGTTGCCAGGTTTTCGCCTCCTCGGGAGATTGAAGGTTTGTGCAAGATGTGTTGTTGAATTCTTCACTTTCTTCAAGCTGCTAATAGCTGAATAAATTGCAGAAATGGAGAAAAAAAAATCCAGATTCCTCAAAAAAGCTTTTAATCAAGTTGAGGGTTTTCAGTTGAAAGAATGTTTTTCATAGCTGAACAACCCGGTCACTCTTCCCATGCCTGGTGGGATAGAAAACCCCTCAGAAGCACCAGGAAATGATGAAGTTTTCTCTCTTAACATTTAAAACAAAACAAGACAGTCGCTCACGGTCAGTTTGAGTTAAGGGAAAAAAAAACAGGAAAAAGGAAAAATGTGGGAAAAATGAAACTAAAATTCCACTCACACACATTGTGAAAACATGTCAAACAATGTCGTCATTTTTTGACCCATCTGCTACTGCTGCAGTATGTGACCCACACCCTGCAGGGCTCTCATGTTCTTGATTTAGAATCCCACTGAGCCTCCCTCCCACTCTGATACCTCAAATTATTCAGGTAAAACTGTACAATGGCCGCGAGACGTTTCTCACAATATACCATTATGAAACCTAATGATAAAATATTCCTTTTTTTTAAATCTCTGTAGCTTTTTTTTTTTGGGTTGGTAATATTTTAAAAGTTCAGTCTTTATACGCTCACATTTTTTTCTTCCTTTGTTCACTACTCCTCCCTGTGGTGGTTTTGCTCAATAATTAAATTATTCAGAATTTCTGTTTAAACCGTCTTCAATTGTGCGTGTTTGAATTTCCTCAGACCAAAACAATCAAGGACTGTTCTTTTTTTTCTTTCCTTGGTCACGATAGGGATGACTGCCTTAAAATCGTCCTCCTTAAAATTTCATCAGGCAGTTGAACGCGTGTCAAATTGCCACACTGCGTTCGACATCAAAGCACGCACCGAGACATCCGATAGATGGAGCTTTTTGGATGCGATGATAAAAAAATAAAACTGCCTGGCTCTTCCTCTCCGCGAGGACATCCTTCGTTCACATCTTTGCACTTCGCTCTATACTTCTCAAAAAGCCGGCCGAGGAGAGCGTTCCTCGCTGAACCTTGTGTTTCTAAGGGGGGAGAGTCGGCCCCCCCGTAGGAAGAGGTGGCCATGAGATCCTTCCTTCGAGGCACTCAGGAGAGAATGAAGTCCAGAGTCCACTCACTGCTATCGCCAAATTTAGCTTCTTATGCATGCTTTCCACCAATGGGTTCACTCCATGGCCGGTGCTCAACCTTGAACCAGTTTTTTTTTTTTTTTTTCTTTTGGTTTCCAACAGCAACAGCCACGATAACGCGTTGGAGAGTGGTGCCAGCGCTGGTCTGGAACCAAAAATAAAGGAAAAAAAACTCAGTGGGAGCAGGATTATTAAGCAACAAAGCGTAACTGGGAGCCACTGTGGGAATCCAAAACAGGCGTCAAGGGAAGTTTCATCAACAATAACAGTGACAACAACGAAACTTTTGAGACCAGCAGGGAAGCAGCTCCAGCACCGGTCCAGAAGCAGCTCGAGCTCCACCATGGAGGAGGAGGAGGAGGGAGAGGGATATCATACGCCGCTTACCACAACACTTATCTCACTCAGCGCCATCCCAGAAACCAATGGTCGCGCCGCATTACCGTCAACACCTCCCCTGCTCGAGAAGGACTCGGCCAAGACGAGGTCCCAGCCAGAACTTCCTCGCTCGTCAGTGTCAGGAAGCGTTTTTCTCCCAGGTGCCTCCCACGCTGTCCAGTCGAACACGGAATAGTAGGTTAAATGCAAAAAAACCCAAAACAAAATTGGCTCCAGCTGACGATGTAGCAAAATGAGACATTATTCATGGAGTCACAAACAACTTGAAGGTCAGCGACGTTTAATCCATTCTGCCTCATTTTTAGGGCGTCGCACACAAAGCGGGCCGCGGCTTTTGGAGTGTAATCGGCTCCGACAAACGAATACAACGCCGTCGATCCCTTGAATGGTTTTCATGTGCCAGATGTGTCTGCGTGTTGTTTTTTCTTTTTTTTGTTGATTCACATTCGGTATTTAGTCATGGTGCTGGACTGCTAGCTTGCGTTCCCTCTGCGAGACTGTAAATAAGCCCCGGCATCCTCAGGGAGCGACTACATAAAACACTCTGTGGTTAGGAGACCTCGGTGACTGCCAGAGGCGTAGAGAAAGCCGTGGACGCTCCGCTTCTATCAAGTAAAAGCAATATCCTACATATCTCTGTTTATCTAGCCCAAGAACACGCTATCAAAAGACAATCCCACTACACAAAAACAGAAGACAAAAAAAAGACAAATAAGAAGTAAATGCCTGAGAGGGTGCAGGAAAAAAAAACAGAAATAAAGGAAGGCAGACGATTTTTGTCTTTACATTGTTTTGGCCCTGAAGAAGGTGTTTCTTTAACCGGATCAGTGTGGCAGCTTTCAAGGGTTCGTTTTTTGTTTTTTTTTTATTCTTCTTCAAAACGTGTGCGTTTCACACGTTGAGCGCGTTTCACTGGCGATCTGCATCCAAGGAAATGTTTGGAAAGGTACAAAGAAAGCAGCAGCTTTGCCTCTGCAGCCTCCTTCCTTCCTTCCTTCCCCCAGCTCGCGCTAATTTCACATTTCTAACGCTCCCTCAGACTTTGACTTGGCACGTGTGTTTAGAGCAGTTGAATTCACTTTTAAATATGCCTTTTCTCCAGAGGTCCCAGCCTCTTGTGATGTGACCCGCATGACTAATTCCGTTTAAAGGGGAATAACATGCATTAGGGCGCTCACTTTTTCCGCCTTTCATTTGCATAATTTTGTTTGGCAACTTGGAAAAGGGCCATTAACAGCACGACGACGCGCACTGTGAAGGGGGGAGCGGCGGAGGCGGATCGATTCCTGATTTCAACGTCTTCGGGATCCGGATCAGGATGCGTTCACTAATTCAGATCCGTGCGCGGGCGCTGCGATGCTACCATTAGGTCCTGATAAGGAAACATCGTTGCACTGCCGCTCTTAATCTCTGACAGACACATTCGCTCGGTCGATAGTCTTTTACTTTTTTTTCTTTTTTTTGTGTGGCAGAGACAAGATTGATTGCCAGGAGCTGCCTCGTGCTCGATCCCGCTCCTCTCCCCTCTCGCGCCGCTCCTCATTATTGTTTCAATTAGGCATTCTCCGGGGACCCCCGGTTCGGGATGGCATTAAAAATGCGATGACCTCCTGCTATTCACATCAAGCAGCAGATGTTTGGCAGGGGGACAACCTCTGACACCAACTTTATTCAGGTCAAGAAGTGAAAGCCCCGTCCAAACAAGTGGATTAAGCGGGAGGAGGGGGGGTGAGAGGGGGTGTCGCGGAGGGGTGGGTGGGGGGGGGTCTGTCTGCGGGAAGCGCAGGGATGACCGGGGGAAGTTGCGACTCGCGCCAGTGAGGAGGAAATAATCACAATGTTACCTTCTCATGAATTATTAAGCGCTGTGTTGCTATTTTAGCCCCGACGCCAAATGCTGCGTTTTCATCTGCGGGTTGGTTTCTTGAGGCTGTGTGCAAGCATGTGTTGTGTGTTTTTTTTTTTTTCTCTCTCTCTCTCTCTCTCTCCTTTTTTGACAGCTGTATTACTGCTGATAAGCGAGACTGTGTGAGCTGATCAAGTAGTGAGACAAGCGTGCAGAGCAGGAGCAGCACAGCAGCAGCGGCGGCAGCAGCAGCAGCAGCAGCAGCGCTGTAGTCACTCGGAGCCGTGGCGGCAGAAGCAGCAGCAGCACTATCAGTCACAGCGCAGGCAGCAGCGAGAGCAGCAGCAGCAGCAACAAACTCTCTCCTGTCTTTTTTTTTCCTCCCCTCTCTCTCTCTCTCTCTCTCTTTCTCTCTCTCTTCTTTCCGGAGTTGTTTCCTGCTCAGAGGACAGAAGCCAAAGGAAGTAGGAGGGAAGTGATCCGGGGGGCTGATAGCTGCCATCAGAAAACAACAAAAAAAAAACAAACGCAGACCTGGCTGCCCCCATGCCTATCGAATTTGTTTGCAAAATCAAATTTGCAGAGGAGGATGAGAAGCAGAAAGGCAAGCAGGATGGGGACAAGGAGAGCCTGATCGAGGAGAGCTGCACACCTCCGGCCAAGGACTTGGCCGGATTCGCCAACTCCTGCTCCCTCCATGGGATTAACCACATCTTTGTCTCTGGCCGCCTGGGCATCCGGCAGACTCTTTGGGCTCTCGCCTTTTTGACTTCCCTCGCGCTCTTTCTCTACCAAGCGGCGAAGTGTGCCATCTCTTACCTGGAGCACCCTCATGTCACCGCTCTCAATGAGGAGGCGACCCCCGAGATGGTTTTCCCCGCCGTGACCATCTGCAACATCAATCGCTTTCGCTTCTCCGCTCTCACCGACGCCGACATCTACCACCTGGCTAACTTGACGGGGCTGCCCCCCAAAAACAGGGACGGGCACAAGCCCCACGACCTGATGTACCCTGCTCCTGACATGCAGGACATCTTCAACAGGACAGGACATCAGTTAGATGAGATGCTTATGAGCTGCAATTTCAGTGGGCAGAACTGCTCGGCCGAGGACTTCTCAGTGGTGAGTGCAGAAGTTTCCTGAAGTTGTGCGCATGCAGTGTGTGTTTAAAAATCCACATCATCCAGCTGTGATTTTTTTTTAGCGTCATTAAAACTTTTTTTTTCTACCTTTTGTTTTTACATCAAACAAGTTTTGTTGAAATTTTACACTCTCTTCAATCGGGGGAATCCCAACTTCACAGGCTCCCCTTTGCTCATACAAAACTCCCGACAAGTGTGAACCGAAATGAGCAGTTTAGAAAAAAAAAGGGAGGAATTGAGATTCTCTTTGTGCCGGTCGTCATCTCTCGGGGGGCATGTGGGTTCCCGCGATGCACTCCCGCATGCAAGATTCATGGCTTCTTGCTCCGTCATGGAGCTTCATCTCTCCGCGCGAACTTCTGAGCAGCAACAGTGTTTCTCTTCAGCCGTGCCTGTACCAGAATCTCTCATGTCACAGAACAAAAGGCAGCTCCCGGTGAAGGAGTGGAGGGGGGGGGGGAGAAACACACACACACGCGCGCACACACACGGAGCTGTCGCATGTGGTTGTGTACTTTTCCAAGGCAAACTGTGCTTTAATGCTGCCTCCAGCCCCAGAAGCTGGGAGTGCACGGCAACGAAATTGTCATCGAAAATAGCCCGGTCTCTTCTTCCTCTCTTTTCCATCGCTCGCTGTCGCTCCCACTCTCTCGTTCTGACATTGCAGAGCAGCTGCCTCTCTCTCTCTCTTTCTCCCTCTCTCTCTCTCTGTCGCTCCCTCTCTCGCTCCCCCCCCCCCCCTCTTCCTCGCTCTCTCTCGGCTCTTGTACCTTTCAGGAGGGAGGGAGTAATGCTTCTTCAACGTTGTATTTCAATCTTGCTGCTGTTAGGATTAAATATTTAAAGACAGACATACATGATTTTTGCATTAGCCAGATTGACTAAAAGGAATGAAACAATTTTCATGAGAGGGAAAGTGTGTGTGTGTGTGTGTGCAGAGAGAGAGGGAGAGACAGAGAGAGAGAAAGAGAGAGGGAGGGATCAGGTGAAAGAGGGAGAGTTTGTGCCTGTGTTCTGCGCACTATTTATTAAAGCCACTGTCCTTGCAGGAGATGGATTTCCCCCATTTCTCTCCTGCAGGAAAAGGAATATGCAATTGCTTTAGTGATGATAAAGTGTGGGTGTCAAGTCTTAATAGGGTATGTTGAACACTGATATGCTCACCTTCCCGGGACCCAAAGAATCCGTCTGATCACGGAGATGTGTTACATGTGCCAAATTAAAGAAATAATGACCCCCCCCCCCCGCCGCTTCCTCTCCCCACCTCTCATTTGATTTGCTCCTAACAGCCCACCGAGGTGTTTGTTTTTTATTGTCGGCAGGGCAGGCTTCCACATGCACGCGCCGAATTACCTGTGACACCAAGAGGGATCTCCCCCCACCCCCCAACCCCCCCTCCAAGAAAATTCTCTCAGTTGTTCAGTCAGGCGAGAGAAAATGTCATGATCCTCGGGGGAGCCGGGGAGAAAAAAAAACTTTGACAAAATTCGGTCTGAAGCAGCAACACGACTCGGGAAAGTTTAGAACGTGCTCGCGAGCGCGTTTGACGGCGATGCCGCCTGACACTTTGACACTCACTCCTCCCCGAGTACATTAATTAGCAGACAATCCTGACATCCAGGAAATGTCTGTCCCGTGTCAGTCGCCGCCACGTCCTGTAGCTCTCTTTGGACACTGGCTGACTTCATCGCAGATTAAGATCCTGTTGGAAGTTCCCTAAGCTGCTGTTTCCTCTCTGTCAGCTATGTGATCTGCATTTTCAGGGGGGACTGTGGAGGGGGGGGGGCTGTGGTGGTGGTGGTGGTGGTGGTGGTGGTGGGGGTGGGGGAGTCGGCGGTCAGTTGGATTTGTTAGAGGCTACTTGCTGCCTCCTCGCATGACAAATCACTTACTCCGAGTCCTGGTGGGGAACACTACTGGGAGCGGACGGGGAGGGAGCGACTGGGAGTTGTGGGAGCCGGCCTGAGAGCAGCAGGCGCTCCCTCACACGGCCGCCCCCCCCCCCCCCCCCCCACCTCCCAGCCCCCTTGCCACGTACGCGTGTGTTTTTGTAACTACAAATCGCGTGCCGTTCGTTACAGCGAGAGAGCCATCATTACAGGTGATGTACAATTAATCACATGCAAGCGTGTGTGAACCCACATACGCGCACATGCGAAGGGGGGCGCGTGTGGATCGGTCATTATTCTTGCTCTCGCGGGGGCCTCCTTCAGGACCGTAATGTATTTTCTTTCGATTGATCATTCGAGGGAGCTGCAGATGTTTTATTTTGGTAATGGCCCCCTTGGATGTTGGAGGCTCTTGGGAAAACTGCATGATGAGAAATAATTGAGATTTTTTTTCTTCTTCTTCTCGTCTCTTTTCTTTTTTTTTTTTTTTTTTTCCCCGGACATTTTCGCCACTCTGCGGCGTGTTCGATGGACCCCTGCTTTTTTTTTTTTGTTTGTTTGGTTTTTTTTGCCTTTTTTTCTTTTCTCCATTGAGATTTTTCAGTTTTTGCATTTGCATTTCAATTATCGGCCGGAATCAATTAGTCACCGCCTCCGAGCGTCTCAATTGTGTGCTGTAAAATACTCTCAGATTTCCCTTCCCCTCCCTTATTTAGGTTATTAGTTCGATTCAGAAAAGCGTGATTGGGCCTTTGAGAGAAAGAGTTAAATAAATATGTGTCTCAAGGCCAGAGCTAAATTGTCTGGCTGCTCTAATTTATTTCAGGGGGGAAAAAAAAAAAACACACACACAAAAATCACCAAGCAGTGAAATTTGTTTTCTTCTCTGCGGCTTGGTGGACCGGTGTGATTGTTTGACGTAGGTAATAAGGACATTCTTTGTAATTAAAGATTACATTATTGACTCGGATTAATCACAGAAGATAAAGCTGATTCAACAAGCCATGAATAAATAGATTAATATTTTTTTTCCCCTTCCCCCCCTCCAGTCCGGCTCTGAAGGATTGTTCGTCTGTTGTGTGGCGCTGTCTGTCGCAGGGACGAGCAGCGAGCCCTTTGGCTTTTTTTAAACAGAGCTGTGAATTGGTTTGCTCTGACTCTCAGCTGTGTTTGCTGCTGCATTATCAGATTTTGCTCTCAGCAAGGACAGATCCCTTCTGCATATATTCATGGAGATAACTAAACAGCTATAGGGGTGGCATGCCGGGTGATCTATAAAAACCCGGGTTAACGGGGACAACGCTGAAGACCTCGCCCGCCTGCCATCCGTCATTTCACTGACTGAAGCCTCCATTGTGTGTTTTATAGATAATTGAATGTTTAATGGCATTGGCCGCCAATGATGGGGGGGGGGGGGGGGGGGGGGGGGGGGGGGGGGGGGGGGGGGGGGGGGGGGGGGGGGGGGGGGGGGGGGG
>JAUESE010000027.1:6511294-6521580 GCA_032274725.1 Malacoctenus triangulatus
CACACACTCACACACACACGCACAGACAACCCCCCCCCCTCCCTCCACGCTCTGTCCCTGTCCTCCTCCCTCATGCCACCCGCATTCCCCCCGGTGGAGAGCGAGGGAGAGAGAGAGGGAGAGTGTGGGAGCGTGAAAGTGACTGGCTATCTGGACCGGCTTCATCTCCAACAGCCTGTCAATTAGCCATCTCCAGTTGCACTGCTGTGGGAGTCCCCGCAGCTTAACATGCTGTCTGATATCTGATCCACACACCCCGCCCTGGAGGCCGGCGCTGAGCGATATTACACCGCCCCGCCACACGTAAACAAACAAAAAACACGCCAGCTTTTCTTGTCTTCTTACCTCATTTTACTCCCCCCGCCCCTCCTTGAAAAATGCAAAAGAAAAAAGGGGAGTGTGGGAAAAAAAAAAGATCTGACAGGGATCCTGTATCTTGTGAGGCTAAAAGGGAGGACGGCTTCTTTTGCACTGCACTCCTTCCCCAGCTTCTCCTCCTCTTCCTCCTCCTCCTCCTCCTCCTCCTGAGCATCAGAGGAAGATGAATTACAGTGCAATTGGTCGGCTGCACCCCCCTGATATGCATCACCACTGTCTAATCAGATGAAACCCACCTGTGACCAGCCACTGGATAACACCAATATGCAAACAGTTTATATTTGGGAAGATTTACCTTCTCCATCACTCCCGCCGACGCTTTTAAAACCTCTCGCCGTGTGCCTTTTTTTTTTCTTCTTCTTTCTCCCTCAGCGCTCAGTTTGATGAGGAGACTCTGCGGCTCAGGGATGGCTTTTAACTCTACGATAAAGGCTTCCGATGTTGTGGTACTGCGACCCCCCCCCTCACCGCCACCACCACCCCTCCATCCGCCCCTCCTTCTCTAACCCCTGGGAGTCTTTTACTCACACAGACATTTGTCTCTTTCTGACAAGTCATACAACGAGCTGCTGGTAGTGTTAATGTGGCTGCTCGCACACACATACGAACACACACTCACACACATACACAGGGACACACACGTGTGTGGATAGAATGCTTCCTCCAAACAAACACACACGGGTCTCATCACAGATTGAGAGAGTTGGCTCGTAAGATTGATCATGACTCCTGACTGGGTGCCCCTCCCCCCCCCCTCCCCCCAGAGGATCAATACATCCTTCAGTCAGATTGCTTCCCTGCCCTTCCTTCTCCAAGCCTGGTGTGACTAATTATCCCGCGCCTGTGTTTTTGGGCCCGGTCTCGGCTGCATTTGTTTTAATGCTGGCAGAGTTGGCGCTGAATTTGATCTTTGGATATCTGTTTGTTTTAGCGCAGATCCCAGGCCTCAAATCAATCAATACACTGTCTATCTTCACCCCCCACCCCCCCACACCCCCCCCGAAGGGCGCTGAAATTATCGAGCAATATGAGATGACTCATGGCCTGCGGTGTGCAGAAACAGGGAGGGATTAGCATTTTGAGGGGAAGTGAAACAAAATTTCAAGTCAGACGCAAAGGGGGGAAACAAGTTTTCTACGCGATTGCCCCCCCCCCCCCTAAATAAAACTAAGACGTAACACCAAATAAAGTGAGAACTGCATCTTCAGGCTGGATCAAATTAAAAAGAAATCTCTGAATCTTGCAAAACTCCAATTAGTTCCCGGCAAATGAAGCTGCGAGTGTGACATGTCGGGCACGTAATGGCACGTTTAAGTAGTAGGTTTATCTATCTGCTCCCCCCCCCCCTCCCCTATCGCAGCTGTTCTCCATATCACCACGCTTTGTATTACCAGTTGCAATTTCGAGACGACTATCACCATATTAGCAGCCTGAAAGGTTTCATTTGCAGCCATTCTGCTTCACTGACCCCATCAAACAAAAACATCTCAACTGGAGCCACAGTGCTGCTATTATACCCCTGGGTTTTATTAAAGAGGGACTCATTACCCCCCCCCCCGCGTATTTAAGCAAAGATTCCATCTATAAGTGTGTGCATTTTCCCTAAACATATGGTTCGTTCCAACTCATTTTCAATTAATGAAGTGTTCTTGGACTTCTGTCATAATAAAGCCTCTTCCTTCAGCGAGGATGAACGGCACTCAGCGCGCAGATAACTGTGATTATGAAAGTCTTTGGCCGAGCACACTTTAAATATACACTTGTCTTCTTAGCTGCCAATGGGAGCTTTTTATTTTGTCATCCTTCCCAGTCGCTGAATACATTAGAGCAAATTCCCCCTGAAAAATTAACCAGACTTGCTTTTAGGCTGCCACACACCCGCTTCGTGCTTCTCCGTTCGCCCCTCGCTCGTGAGGTTTAATTACTCGGCGAGAGATAGCGCACGCGGCCGGACGGAACAAACAGAGACACCTCCGAGAGAGAGAAGCTCTGTCCTATGTGCTCACTACAATCGTACTTATGAAATTGTTTTGAGTCCAACATTTTTTTTTTTTCTGTTTTTATCACCCTCTCGCTAATAAACTATTAAGCTGCTCTCAACAAATCCAGTCACACTAATAACAAGGCAAATATCTCACAGAGAGAGTTTTGCACTTGTGATCGTGGACTTGAGCCACCGAATTAATAGCGTCAAATGAGAGATAAGTGTGTGGGATCGTTTTGAACGCGGACCAGAAACTATCAAAGTTGAAAGTGTAATTTCCTTCTGGAGGATGTTTATGGAAAAAGAAAATCAGTGAGAATTATACGCAAAAATATGCCTGTAAACAAACTTGGAATTATGTAGTAAACAAATATGTTAAACAAGAGACAGATAAAAGGTAAAGGCGTCGGAAACGATTTCACATCTACTGAAATATATGATGAAGATAACTGTGCTATTGTAAAGCTGCTATGCACTATATAGAAGACAGAGGAGGATTATTCCTATTTCTGGCCTGAGGTAAAACTGCTTTCATGCTTTTGATACAGAAAAACAACAAAGTTACACAATGGATGTCGTTATAACTGCAAAAAATACTGTAGCAGTGAGGCAGTCTCAGAGTGTAAGAAGTGACTTACACTTAAAAGTTAAGATGTAAAAATGAGAGAGAATCAAGTAAAATAGAGATAGAATTCATTCCTCTTGAGGACTGAGCTATGACAGCCCCGCTTTACTTATAATTCAACATCAATTCTTACATTTTTTTCTTGATTTCCTGGTAAAGTTCTATTACATATTACAGTGAGAGGAGGAATGATTTTAAACCCCCTCCAATAACCGTGACTCAACAGAGGGATGGATGCTTACAACTCCACTTCAAGTCCCCTTATTCTCCCGTAGAGATGCATCCAGTGAGACATGTTGGATGCCCTCTGTGTAATTGTATCTGAGGCAGTGTTTGGATTGCACGGACATGACAAACATGGTGCAATCTATTGTTGGGTGGTCCCGCTTGTTGTGTGCAAACCCTGCGCCGCCGATACCTTAAATAGATTTGAGAAGTCCAAATTATGGCCGTTGTGACTCGGATGAAAATGTCAGTCGGCTACAATTCAGCCGATGGAAATCGCATACAGCACAAATGTCACGGTGAATATTTACCCCTGGCACAGTCTGAACATGAGGGCCTCGTCTGTCCGCTTGGCTGGACACTTGGCCCTTATTCTGAATTATGTCTAATGTCACACACTTGGCTGTGTCCTGCTCTGCTTTTTTTTTTGGTGGGGGGGGGGAGTTTATTACCACATAGACCACATTGTCAGAACAAACGTGCTTTTTACCATCCTCTCTCTCTCCTTACTGTGTTTCCTCTCGTTACTGTTGGCTGCGGTTAATGCAAACACGGTTCGAGGTCTTGCACGTCAACGCTGAGTTGCCGCGACAGGTGTGATATTCTGTCTGAATCTACGCGACTTTGTGGTGTAAACCACCTGAGCAGGCCTTCATCTGCGATGATGCTTGGCGTAGCTCGTAGCCACCTCTTGGGAGATGCATGCGATGATTTGTCAAATAGCTTCGGGGCTGGCTCACCCACTAAAGCACTAAATGCTACCCCCCCCCCCTCTCTCTCTTTCCCCCTCTGTGTAATGTTCATACCTTATATTGTATTACTTCATATTGTACAGCGTGCTTATGGAACAACAACACGCCGTGCTAGCAAATGTTGAATAATTCAAGCTAATGCTTTTATAATGTCAGTAGTTCTACTGGAGTAAAAATGTCCACCATGTGACCTCTTTACTGCCGCGGTGTAGGCGACGCTGCTCGACATCAGTCAGGCCCCCCGATTATTCAACAACAACATTACAAACATTTATCCCGACTAAAGCATCCTGTTTGTTCGGGCCGGAACGGATTTTATAGGACGTGATTGTTGTTTTTAGCCGGCGCTCTGATTGCTTCTGTATTCCCTGAGCTGATCTCTAATCGGAGAGTAAAATCTTTTCGAATCAAGCCTCTGACGAGTGCGTGCCCGCGTGGATGCATCACTCGGAGGGAGTCGACTCCTTTGACCCGGCCCCCTCTCTGTTGTCGCGTTACAGGCGCGCACTCGCCCCGGCGACAAACTGCTGGGGAGGCACTTCTGACAGTGTTTTGATTTCGGGCTGACGAGGCGTTTGTTGACAGCTCGGCACTGTAGCTGCCTGAGCTAACGTTAGCTTCACACGCCGACAGAGCGGGGGGGGGGAGCTACGTCGCAGCTCCTGGAAGTCCCGATGGCGAGACGTTCGGGGTGATGAAACGAGAGATGTGATGGACTTAAAAGTTGAAGTGGGAGATTCCAACAAGTCTCTGCTGTCACTTACACTTGGCAGCCAGAAGTGGCGAGTCCTAACTCGAATCAATGGGAGGCCGTCACCATCATTGTTTCTGTATTAGAGGTGTCAGGCCAACAGCAGAAGACACCAGCCACGTTTCTGGTGATTTATACATCTTTAAACTTTAACGTCGCAGCCGGGTGGGAGAACCTGAGAGTTAGGATTGCATTAGAATTATCATTTTTAGTACCAGTGGTCATCGGAACTGACTGAAAACCAATTTTCCTTTGGTGGCAACTTCGGGATGTTGTCAGGTGTAATTAGGATCTATTTGTGTACAACTGAACGTGATCTGGCTTGTTTGTTTGACTCTTTGTGTTTCTTCCTTTTTTCCTTCGTCTTTGCTGTACAGCTCTACACACCTCAAGGTAAACGTATAGGCGCGCTCCGACGGGGAGGCTGAAGCGCATCAGCGGCATATAGTTTGACCTCCGACTCATTTTTGAGGCGCTCCAGGCGCCGCGAGCACACAGTGGAAAACACAACAAAGAAAACATCAAAAAAACAGACTGTAAACACACTTGGATGAAACAATCACTGCTGCTTTAAACCTGCTTTTCCTTCAGGTTTTATCTTCGAGCATCTGTGACAGAAGAAATCGCAAACTTGATGTACTCTGCTATATAAAGTGACCTGTTATACATGCTCATATGCAACATATCACAACTGATCATCCACCTTTTGCCTTCTTTCTTCGCTTCACGTTCAGTGACTGGCCTTCCTCCTGGACCCCCCCCCCTCCTTCGCTCTCAGACACAATGTCTTCACGTCTTGTTTGGACGACGCGCGGCCATTAAATCCTTCACCTGTTGTCGGCTGCATGGTCGTCTGGCTCCGTCCTTGTTGACAAAAACGCTTGACCTTCAGGGTGCAGCGAAAATGCCATCCGATTTAGCATGCCCAGTTTGAGTTGCCACCCCTCATTTTGTCATCCAAGCGTCGCATTTCGGGGGCTTGGACGGGTCCGGGCGAACGCATTACGGCGACGGCAAAGTGACAGCCGGGAGACGATTTTTCAGAGGGGACAATGACATGCATGGAGCGTTTTCAAATATAATATCCATGTGCCGTTTGCACCGCCATCACTGTGTATTTATGTGTCCCTGTTTCAGGCTAATTATAAAGAACATGCGACGTGATGGATGCTTATTGCAGGCGTTTCTGAGCTCGGATCATTTGGGAGTCAAATGGATGTGAAACATCACGACCTCCTTTGCCCTGCATGACAGAGATACCAGATTTATGCGCCGCAAATCTTTCGAGTGGCATTCAGGCTGAAAACTGTGATTTTATCCGAAATGACAGAGAGTGAAGCCGCGCCGCACCGAGCTCGTGAAACATTCAGGGCGATATCGCGGATTGCCTCATCATCATGCATGTATAATGCAAAAAAATTCCTTCCAATTTGGAAAACACACAATTGTCGGTGCTCATTTTTGTTGTGGCCCGACACGCGGAATCAAGCCCCGGAAACCGGCAGTGGCGTCGGCTGACCGGGTGGCGTGCGCTCCCTGCAAGCGTTCCAAATTAAAAGCCCCTCATTTCCCCCTTTAAAAGCCTTTTAGTGGGCGATGCGTGCTCCAGCCACAGACCCCAGGTTGTAATGTATTCTTATTCCACCCCCCCTTCGATGTGCCTCCGTGCAGCTATATTTACCTTCGTGCTTCCGCGCGCCGTCTCACGTGATGCTCTCACTGTCAGGCATGTTCGCCCCAACAAGCATGTAACTGTAGTCATGCTCCCCGACGGTGTTGTCAAGATTAATTCGGTGTTTTCCTAATGCATGCTAATGAGAAAGTTGTGTGCGTTTGATTGTCAATAATGTGAAATACGGCTCTGCTCCCTAAATGCTGGCTCCGTTCAATATCCTATTAAAGCTGAATCACAGATAACTTGGCGCGCATCAGGAAAGCAATCTGAAATTTGTGCTGACATTGATCCAGCAGGAAGGAGACCTATTGCTCCGATTAACACTGTTGCCCCAGGAGAGGAGTCCCTTGGCCATTAATAGCCTACTGTCCTAGATTTTACTTAGACCATATAAAACGCTTTTATTTATGAGACACATGCTGGCAAAGCATCATGGACATGGAGCTGCTGTCCCTGGGAGCTGTGTGTGTGCTTCATTTTCAGGTGATACCCCGGCTATTTTTCTTATCTGTTAGCATAACTTATTTGCTGTTTGTGCATTCTTTTAAAGATTACTCTGCGGTACGTATATAAATCTTAACCACGCGGTTATTGCGGCAGCCACTGTTGCTCTGGGAGATGTTTGGAAGTGCTGAGAAATCGGTTTGCTAGAGCTCGTACGATGACCTCAAGTTGGGGCTAACATGACGGAACTGGACGATATGAAGGCAGAACAGAAAAAAAATTCCTGTGAGCTTAGTGTTGTTTCAGGCGTCCATCATTGTAAAACCACAGAGGGGAAGCCTTCAAACGAGCCACGAACATGAGGAGATGTTGAGCTCAGCCTGTGATTAACCCTCACTTCACTTTAGGTTCATATTTTAGAAAAATTCACCCATTCTCAGTCTTTTCCTGCTTGGATCATCTTTCAGTTGTAACAATTTCCGTTCCTTTTGATCAGCTATCTCAATTTTACCTCCTATTTCCTTTTTTCATTCCCTTCTCCGCCTCACCCAATCATCTTATTCTGTCTCTTTCTTGAGAAGAGCTTGACAAATAAGGGCGAGTTGCGCTGACATGTAAGAAAGATAAACAACAAATAAAACTGTAATTGTTTTGTCATTTCATTCAACAGAAAAAATAGTCTTTCCAAAACTAATTGGCTGTAAATGAATTTGGATGGAGGCCCATTTTTTTGATTTCATGGTTGCATAAGAAGAATTTGTTCCTCCTCTTGTTTCCGACTGTCCCTTCAAAAACATCCAGTTTCGGTTTCACTCGCTCTCTGGCCGGATGTTGCAGATGAATGCCTTTGTGTGGGAAACGTGGGGCCATGGCGAATGCTGCTTTCACTTCATTAGTGCTGTGGAGAGTGGTTGTTTTGATTGGTTGCCACGGAAACCACAGCCCAGCGTGTGCTGAATGGAGGAGCGCGTGCATCGAGGAGGGGAGGGGAAGGGGGGGGTCTGGACCGGGGCTGTGGGCTGGGTAAGTGTTGGGTGGGCCAGGTGGGAGCGGGCTGGCGCAGGTACTGCAGGTGCTCAGTAATTCCCTATTCATCACCCCCCCCCTTCTACTTCAGCAGCAGTGGTGCATGCTGAGAGGGTCAACGGGTGGCAGCTGGGGCTCAGGTGGTGGAGCAGGGGTGGTCTTCCAAGCCCCAGAGGTTAGCGGTCTGATTCCCTGACTTTTGCCCGTCCACGTGCCAAAGTTTCCTCGGGCAAGTGACGGATACGCAGACCCCCCCCCCCCCCAACCGATGGTGACTGTGCACCTTGCATAGCAGCTCTGTCACTATTGGTGTGTGAAAGTGTGAATGTGACTGGTTTTGTGAAGTGTTTCGAAACTGCTGAGGTGGTGGAAAAAAAGGAGCGATCTGAGAAAGTATGTGTTTCATTTCATTACACAAAAATGATGTAATCACCAATCGGACAAAAACTGAATGCATGTTAGACATTAGAAACTGAATGTAGGGACATTTTCTGCCAGTTTTTGGTCTGTTTTGACTCTGACTTTGGTCTTTTGCGCGAAGATTGCATTTTTTTCTCCAGGTATGAGCATGGGTTTTCACCAGGGGCTCGGTTTCCCATTCATTTCTTAAAGTCATCAATGTCAGATGAATCGGTGTCTCTACATCGGTGTGACTGAGAGTTTTATGGACTGATGACCCGTCCAGGTTGTGTCTCTCGTCTTTCGCCTAATGCCAGCTGAGACCAGCTTCAGTCCGCTGAGTTAAAGTGGGCAGGGAAGATGGATGAACTGTAAATTGCATTGAAACGAGTCATTTTGCATTCTTTGTTTGGCTTTTCTACCAACATATGAACCAGTAAGTTTTCTTAGATGCCACAAAAAAGTTTATGCAGAGAATTTTCTTTCTCAAATTTGAAATTCCTCCTAATTTAGCAGTTTAATGATTTTGAAACGGAGCCAAATCTCATTAGACTTCAACACCCTTTTTTGTCTCGGGATTTTTTAGGTTTGTTTCAAGATATTTGAAGATGTGGCATTTAAGGTGCCCTTAACACCAGACTGAGCATTTGAAGATGTTTGGAGGGTGGGGGGGTTAAACCCCCGCTCACACGCTCTTTCTCTTTGAGAATCATCTCAGAGGCAGCTAATGGGTGTCTCGACACATTTTAAACAGTGCGGGCGAAACATCTGTAAAATGCCAAGGCCCCTTTCTGAGTGTGCCAATTATTTGAATACCAGATGTCTGGGCGCTGCTGTAGTTTAATGCCAACCCAAGGGAGGCCGGCGTAATTACACCCACTCGAAATATGATTGTCTGATCCGACGACGCGATGAAACGTATGTAACATGCATCACGGCTTGGAAGTGACTAATAGCTCGTCCATTAGCCAACCTCCAGGAGCTGGAAGAGAGAGAAAAATGACAGATCTTTGTTTTTCTTTCTTCTTCTTCTTTTTTCTTCTTTTTTTTTCAAACTGTGTTCCCATCCATTTAATTATAAACACTGTGATAAGGGCATCTCCTTAGAATAAATATGACCAGTAATGAGCTATGGCAACTCTGTTTATGCATGTCCTTGACATTCACTTTGAGGAGAGGGAGGGGAAGGTGGGGGGTGAGGTGGGGGACCGGCATCCTTCTAAACACATCTTAAAAGTCCGGTGGAAGGGATAAATGTCAGCGGGCCTCGCGGAGAAATCACCGGGCTTTTTCCTTCCTCCCTGACCTTCACCGTGTCTGCCGCGAAGAGAATTAGCAGGATATTAATAAGTAATCGGTATGTATACGGGATGAAAGCGCTCCCCAGAGACAGACTGGATACGTCTCCCATAATGGCGTGCCCTTAAACTGACAATTAATTAGTGCGTTTAGGTAATGATAAATAATTAATTAGCATGACATTGAGGGACTTCTGGGACAGTGTGACAACACGGGATGAATTAGAGGTCTGACGCCAGCGAAGTGAGCCTGAAAAAAGCGAGGCCGGCGCCACAGGAGCCGATTGCGCATTTGAATATCAGCGTAATCTAATTGGTGCCATCATATCTCACTTGGCAAGCGCTGCGCCCGAGGATACTATTTGGCCGCTCCCGTGGAAGTGTACTGCGAAGCGATCAATAGATGTAGCGGGCATGATTATGTTCCGATTATACACTGGAGAGCGAGGAAGAGGAGGGGGGAAGGTGAGGCGAAGAGAGCCCGCGGCCACACCTCTTGGCGCGGCTCCTCGGGGCTGAACGAGCTCGGTGGGGGGACAGAGCGGTCAGCGGGGCTTGGCTGCGCCCCCCCCTCCCTCCCCCCCTCCTGGTTTCAGGACCAGCTGGCTCGGCAGCAGAATTAGAGCCTCCCTCCTCTTGTTCCCACCTGCCGTATGCTGCTCAAGGGTTCCAAATCAAGCCATTATTTGCTTCATTTCCTTGCTGTCGGACGCGGATCACAAACAAGCC
>JAUESE010000027.1:6521680-6533085 GCA_032274725.1 Malacoctenus triangulatus
GCAGAAGAAATCCGAACTTTGATCGGGGAGGGGAGAATTTGTCCGCCGCATAGATTTTTAACCGCGCGGCAAAACGAGCAAAAAGTCATGAAATTTAATTACCTCCTCTAAAAAAAAAAAAAGCGCCCCACAACAGAGCCTGTTTTCATCCATGTGCTTCTCAATAATTGAACCCGGCGCTCTCAGATATCAGCTCCGGTGTTAAAAATGAATCGGCGCTGCGGATCTTTCCCGGGCTTGTGATGATACTCGGAAGGGGTCACCTTTAACCGAGCCTCTTTCTCATGCGAGCTTCCGCGGGACTCGGGGTCTGATCTTACCAGACATCGCCTGTGTACTGAGTAGATGCCACTGAATAAATAAAACCCCTCAACCCCCCCCTTCCAAACACCAGCGTAAGATGTCAGGATTAGCATCTCATTAGGAAGTGCTCGCAGTGTGTGTGTGTGTGCGGACAAAGGAAGTGAGAAAGAGGAGCTGTTTGAGGTTCCGCGGCTGTATGTTCAAGAAGTTGTTTTTTTTTTTCCCTCTCTCTGGCAGAAGCTTGGCCGAGCTTGTTAGGCGTCTGATCACCTGTTCCTTTACACGAGCCACAAAACCACCGAGCACGGAGGCGTTCGTGGTGACTCGCAAACAATTTCATACAAAGGGGGGGGGCCAAAACTCCTTTCTTGTCGTTCTCCAAAAGTGTGAGATTACCCCCTGAAATCCGCGCGACAGTCTAATCTGCAGAACGCTCGTTCGGGAAGAAAAAAAAAACTTGGTGACAGTTTGCTCGGGGGATAAATTGGCCTCGGCAAAGAGTGTCTCCCGCTGGTGGCCTGGTCTGTGTTATCTGTGCCATGAACATGCAATTTCCCCTTGATTGTGCTTCCCCACGGATAAGTAAACACATTCGGCTGAGCAGCAAACTACAAAAGACAAGCACCCCAAAAGACACTCGCAATAATCTGCCCAAAGAGAGAAATCCAAACCCTAATTCACAGAGATCCCGAAGCTTTTAGGAACTCGCGTTGTCAGCCGGCAATAAACTCTGTAAACATCCTGTATTTTGCGCTCTCTTGTTGCTGCCGGATTCATTTGGAGATAGAAAAAAAGGAAAAAAAAGTTGTTTGTTGTTTCCGTGTCGCGGCGAAAACATAAACACAACACCTTGATATCGCTCTGGATCGTCCGACCTCTCCGTGTGAGACGTGTTGTAAACGGAGTGAAAACGAGAGGTAGGGAGGGGGGCGGGGGGGGGGGGGGATTCGCCTGGGAGCCCGGACCGTCCACAGGAACACCTCAATTTGGCCGCTTCCAAACAGCTCTTAGCAGCATTAGATGCCGGGGTTAATGTTGCAGAGCGCCGTCGCGCAAAAGTTGAAGGAGGAGGTTAATGCCAGTATGGTAATGCGTCTCCCAGGTGTGCGGCGCCGCAGCTTCCACTCCAGGGTTTTCATTCCCCCCCCGCCCGATTGTGAAAACATATATTTCCATACCGGAGGTGATACAGCCTCCCCAGAGCCCCGCTGCGTGTGCCGTCAATGGAAGCCGGGCTGCTGTCTGTGTGAGTGTGTGTGTGTGAGTCTGTGTGTGTGAGCTCCTGATTGAAATGGCAGACATGCGTGCCACCTTTGGCTGTTGATAGGACCGTAATCTCCCCGCAACTCCGAGGACTGTTCCTCGTTAGTGTGCCGCCGCTATCGGGACGATCTCCGTGTCACTGTGAGCGGGGGTGGTGGAGGGGGGGTGAGGTGGGGGGGGGGGCGAGGGACGGCGCCGTGAATTTTTTACCCGAGTTAAACTGCCTGCGCCTTGTCATCATGGAGGCAGTCTGAAATTAACTTTTTTAGCTCGCTGCCAAAGGCTGTAAACTTAAAAATTACCTGCCAAGAATACCGCCTCTTATCAGCCAAATATTTTTTCCTCATTCAAGCAGAGTTCTTCAAGCTTTTTTTTTTTTTTCAACCCCCTCGAGTTTTTTTTTCCCCCCCCCCGACGCTCACTCGGATAACCGTCCGTTTTTCGTGCTTCCTTCGACGCCCGCGATGCATCGTACAGTAACAACAGAGACGCCAGCGATGACTTTAATTTAATAAGGTGACATTTCTGCTTTGCGGTTCACCGCGCGGTTGGCTTTCAGTTGTTTTGATTCGCTTAAAACGCCTCGCACGTTGCCATCGCTCGCGAGAGCCGGGGAGCCTCGGCACACAGGTTGGAGTGGAGGGTTTTTTTGTTCCGAGCACATAAAGAAGAGTCCATTAAAGGTTTTTGTTACAAAAGGGCAAACGGGGCACCAGAAACAAGCAAGAGCACAAAACAACCTGTAAAAGCGACGTGTGCATCGCTGTGTGAATGATTCAATAATAGTATATGTTGTGCTATTTTAAACTCTTTCTCTTTTTTTCCCACCCCCTCCTCATAGTAGGATAAAAAAGCACAGAACGCAAGTGAAAGAAATCAGCCAATCTTCTTGTAATGAAACAAGCATGGAGATATTTTTCTCAAGGTGCAACAGCGACCCCGATCAATATTTAGCTTTGATTTCGAGCGGCTGAAATAAGGAGGCTCGCAGTTAAGGTTGGACATTATAAAGAGGAGGTTGGGGTGGATGGATGGACTGGATAGGAGACATGAAGTCCATAGAAAGTTTTGGTTTCACTGAAGAGACAGAATACAACACACAGACTTCACAAATCCAGTTGTTTTAGCTGTTAGCTCATAGCTCCATATAAATAACAGTGTATTACCTTTTTAATTTAGCATCAGGTGTAAAGACTCCTGTTATTGGTCTTTGATAAGCATCATGTGACCCTGCTTTACACTGAGGGCTGCTCACACCTGTTAGGTTTCAGGAAACCAAAGCGTAACATCGTCCTCTGTCGACTTCAGCTCCCAACTTCTCTCCGTGGCGACCGGTGGCCTTGCAGGAGCTCCACACGGGCGCGCAGGAGAAGATCAAAACTCCCTCTGCCTCCGTGACTGACAGCAGGCCGGCGCCACGGCTTTATTCATCTTCTCGCCGCGGTCACTGTAGAGCGTACAAAAGCGGTGGCGGGTCATCTGCGTTACTAATGGCTGTCAAGACTGCCTCACAACGTGTCGGGAATGAGAACGAATTTACAAAGTGAGCAACTTTGACGGGAAAAAAAGTGCAGTTTTTATCCTCCGCTCGACTAACAGTCAACTCTGGGTTTTTTTCTCCTGGGATCCCACATTGTGTTTTTGCGAGGCTCTTCAGCGAGCTTGGTGGCAGGTACAACAAAAAGACACACTAATGTGTGACTATGATTGGTTTGTTGGATTTGTTTTGAAGTCATCTGAGCTGATCTGAAGAGCCAAAGCGATCCGGCTGCAACCTGGTGATCCATAACAAGCTGTTATTTGATATTTTACTGAGGTAAAGGAACCAGTCGTCGGGATCAGAGAGGAGTTGTGCTCGTCTACTTAAAATGTATTTGCATCTTTAATACTGCTAGTAAACGCCTGTTAGCTCTTCCTACAGCCTGTGGTCAGTTTTTCTTTCAAGAAGCCCAAAAAAAATATCGAAAATCATTGATGTCGCTTTTCACGCATCGTCCGTCATCGAGAGCATTGACCCACTCAGTCACCACTTTACAGCGACGCTGATTTAGACACATCACCAATACAGCAATGATTGGCTTCATTGTTGGACCGTCTTTGATCGCCTCTGCTCTCACTCAGAGCCTCTAAACTTCCTCAACGGCCAACCGTAATACGAGTCTCGTGTTTACTTCCTTTTATCTGCTGTATTCTTCTTCTTGATGATATTGTGACTGCATGCTCGCTGCACTTCAAATGTTTGGTGATTGGTTCGGAGCAATCAACTGGATGTTTATTCACAATGGCCAAGTAATGGCCGCTCCAAATGCGTGCATCTCGAGTAATTCTCCTAAAAGCAGCAAAGTGGCAAAATTACCAAAGATGACGGACATATTGCTCATCAAAGGCAGAAAGTTTCCAGCCCTTTTTTATTCCTTGCGATTGTGCCGTCAGACCACTTTGCTCCTCTCATCTGACAAACAGAGACGCTCGTGGAGCCGTGTGCTGCCTTAAAGATCATGTACACCGGGTGTGTTATCGCAGTAATGTGAAGAGGAAAGAGAGAGGCCATGATCATGCGATAGGAAAGTGGTGGGAGGCGCCCGTCTCCTTCTCTGGGGGCCCGGTCATGTAATTTCTTTTTGAGATTCACGGGCAGAGCGGGAACATTATGAAACGGAACACAAGTGAAACCAAAAGGCTCCGGTTGCCACCAGGCAGCAGGGAGAGACGCGAGTATAAATGTTGGCGGCTGTGTGCGGCCTGAATAATGGAGAGACACTCAGAGCCATTGTTTTGTTTTTGATGGGACGAGGAGACAGTACGTGGAGACAAAGTTGGGGGGGAGGGGGGGTGAAACAGAGGCTTTCAAATGTTGCTGGTCTTATTAGCAAGCAGGAACAGATCCAGCCATTTTTGATGTGATGATCGGTCATTATCGGCTATTTTCGTGTGAAAATAAGAGTTATTTTCAAATGTGAAATAAAAACGAGGGGGGGATCAAACAGGTTTTCATGAGGCTGCACAATGCGGCTGTGTGTGTGTGTGTGTGTGTGTGTGTGTGTGTGTGTGTGTGTGTCCTTCTGTATCCACCTTGTAATGCATTTTCCAAGGTGTAGCCGGCAACCACCCGGCATCAACTGGGACTGGCTCCAGCATCCTTCACAACCTTTGGTCTGAAAAAGCAGCATTGAACTGAATGAATGAATGGATGAATGAATGGAGGAACATTCCTGTTCAATGGTTTTTCCCTCTTATTATCGCAGCCTGAATACAATCTCTTAAATGTTTTCCACCCAACAGCGTCACCCAGCTCACCTCGCCGCTCTCCGTAATCTGATCACGTAAAAAATGCACGCGTGGAAATTGCGCGCGTGGCGTTAAACTGCGAATGTTGGGGGGTTTTGGAAGAGATCAATGCAAGATGCGATTCGAACAATCTTAGAGCCGGTTGCTCCTCCGGTGAAATATTGATAAGTGTGTCTGGGAACAGCTCGTCCAGCGGGTCCTCCCCGCGCTGCAGAAGTTAAGATCATTTGATCACCCACCTCCGAGACATCCGCGGCAGTGATTTACTTCCTGTATTTTATTTTATATTTCATCCGGCCCTCGTCATCTATCTTGGCTCCGACACGCGGAGCTTGGATTTGCCGTGTTCCGGGCCGAGGGCATGCAGGAGTCTCCTGTGGGGGCCTCAGGGGGCGGGGGTGGGGGGGGCCTGGAGCCCACGATGCCGAGATGTTGCTGGAGGTTTAATCCGTGAGAACGGAGCTTTCACCTCTCTCTTTCTCCCTCTCTCTCTCTTTTCCTCCTCCTTGCAACTTTGATCAAGCCCTAATGTGATTAGGCAGTGACCCTGACATGACTGGCCCAGGAACTTTGTGAAAGAAGCATCGGAGGGAGGGTGTGAAGGGAGGGGGGGGCGTGACTGATCTGACCAGTAAACCAGGAGAAGAAAGGCATTATTCTGAAGGTGTCTTTTCTCTGTTGCTCCTCTGCCTTTTGGGTAATAAAGGTTTCATGTATTCATTTTACTCGGGCAAAAAAAACTGCGATCTATAATGACCTGACATTTCTTTTTTAAAACTAGCCAAGAGGCTCATGATTTGAATGTTAACCAGGGTTTCTTTTTTTTTTTCTTTTTTCTCCCCTCCTCCTCCTCTGGATGTAAGGTGCAGTCTACAGGGAGGAAGCTTCCTTTGAATTCTGCCGGATCCCGGCTCCTCTCAGTCGGGTTTTCATGCCAAATTAATGTAAAACCCTCCGCCTGTGTTGCGGAGCAAAAATATTTTCCCCGCATCCTGTCATCGCGCACGGCGTCCGTCATGACAGACGACGCCCGCGACACGGCCGGGGTTATTCACATGACACCCGGGCTGCGCTCCCTTGCCCCCCCCCCCCCTTCCAAGAACGTGTCTCTTGCTCGGGCTTCCAGCGGCGCTGAGCCTGTTTTGCCGTGTCGCCTTCTGGACCGCTCCCATATGTGCCCGCGCATTCTTGTCGGCGCGGGTGAAACGCGGTGCCGCCACTTCACAGTCCAAATATGTCAACTCCCGATATATTAACTTCACTCTAATGGACTTTATCAGCCATAGTGCAGAAAGTCATGGAGATTAGAGAGCGAGGGAGTGGATGCTTGATTATTTTTGTATTCTGTTTGCCTCCCATGTCGGCAGCTGCACGAGGATACTTAAAAATGCCCTTTTTTTTTTTTCGTCTTTTTTTGGAAACACTCGGATGTGGCATCACCTGCTTTTTCGCCGGCTGATAGGAATTCTGGCCGCGGCCCGACCGACTTCACTGGGAATGGGTTCGCTGTGATTTAAGGCTGCATTTTTTACTATCCGGTGCCTCGAGATTTGTCAGATATATGATGCTCTCAAGGTGTATGCAAATGCTCGACAACACAACCGTCTTCCATGGAAATTAAAGAAACGCACTTGACATGCACCCTGTGTTTTTAATAAGCGCCTCCGTCCGACCGTCTGTCTCCGACATCGACCTATGTGTTGTGTATTCCTCGCCTGCTTTGGGCAACTCTGAAGGGACAATGTCATAGATGAGACAGAATGTGAAAGATGTCCTGTACAATTGGCAGTGAGATGGAAAAAGATGCCGCACCACAAGGGATCCTTTGCCATTAGTGGAGAATGAGGGAGCTGGTGTGGAATGGAAATAGGCTTATTTACAGACATGGCGGCGCTTTGGATCAAGAAAAATGTGGTTGAATCGCTCCCATCACTGATTGCATCCCGTGTTTACGTTTGACCACGCGTCAAGGAAGGAAGCAGACGCCTAATATTGTTTGACAGACAAACAGTGATGTGGATCTAACAGAACCGCAGTATTTACTGACAGCTTTGGAACCAATAAAACATCTGGTAACCCTATTTGACAACAAGCAGCGCACCGTCAACACAAGGTTTCGCTGCTCTTCAGCTGAAATTGAGCAACGGAGCACCTACAGTTCCTATCAACTCGTGATTGCAACCAACTGTTTCAACACCGTCAATTGGACATATATGCATCCTTCATGTGCGCCGCTCCAGTCTGAAAGTGGACAGCACACTTTCAGAAGGAGAGTTATTGAGGATAAAAAAGAAACAAGATGAGAACTGAAGCCTAAATGTAGATTTTTATGTATTCAAGACGGAGTGAATGGATCAAAGCATGCATTCACATCAACTGTTTGGATTGGAAAGAGGCGAGAGAATCTGACTCACTTCCATCTTTCTTAATCATCCTGTCCAGCGTCTCCCACTCAATGTCTTCCTCGATGGACTTTCCATTCGATGATTCAAAATCAAAGTCAATCTTCAGGGCGAGTGAATGAACATCAGGCACCCTCAACTGTTCATTCAAACTGGATGAATGTTAAATTAATTCATCATCAAAAAACGTATCTTAAAACAACTAAATGCTGAAATTTTTCCCTCCAAAGAAGGAACCATAGGATCAAATAAAAGCTTGCAAACGCTGTTTTTTCTTTGTCCTGCTGTGTTACAGCAGCGTACTCACTGACCCCCACAAGTCCAAAGACACCGAGTGTCTCGCTGCGTCTTGGCTCTACATCCAGCCGCGTCATTGGAGGTCCTGTGAGGCCAAGCAGCACCATAAACTAACAGCGATGTCTGTGTTGGTGCTCCTGATAGATCAGGCAGTTAATACATCGTTAGAGCATTTAATTTGCCTCACCTGTCTGAAAGTGTTGTTGTTGTTTTTCTTTTTTTCTCTCCCCTGTGCAGTAAATTCAGGTAGAGCTGCTCGTATCATTTATAATGAATTAAGTCCTGTGCTAAATGCTCCTGGTGCTGGAGCACTTCAGCTGCACACTTCCCAGAGTCGAGCTGTCACTTGTGTTCGGCTGGTACACATGTTGGCTTCCGATGACGGCTTCTGAGTGGATACACAACTGAAGTGCGACCTGAACAAAACCTTTCAAAAGTCTTTCGGAGTCCTGCTGACATTTATAAGCCAACCCAAAGCGCAGGCGTTCTCTCCATAGTCATACGAGATTAGTTTCCCGGGAAAAACAATCCCATATCACTAATTTAACATTTGTATTTCTTGTGACCTTTGTGAAAACTCTTGCTGCCTGTAAGCCATAGACATTTCGACTGTACATAAAGAATGACTTCAGAGAGGATTGGTTGGTTTGATGGATACAGATGAACTCGGTGGGAGGACGTCGCTGCACCATCACTCGCATCGTTTCTTTATTTCTTCTCTCCTCTTTGCACAAAAAAAGAAATAGTTGGGGAAAATGAAAGTTTCGATGTCATATACTGAGTGTTAAATGAAAGGCACTGGGTGCAGTACAGCATTAACCTATTGCGAGTCTGTTGGCTGGTGGAGCTGCTTTCACTTTCAGCGCCGCTCCTGATCGGATTAACAAGTCTGGAAGTTTAAGCTTTTTTCCCCTTCATCTGCAGCACCACACACACACACGCACACACACACACACACACACCACCAACATTCTAATGATTCATTCGGACTCTTTTTCATTGGATTTAACTTTTTTCGTTGAACAGCTGATATTTTGCATGTTAGCATCGTTTCTTCTTTTGAGATTACTTTGGACCATTCAGGCCACCGTCGCCTTCAAGCGTGTCCTATATCAGACTCAAGTCAGAGACCATTACACTGACCGTCATTGATGTTCTACCCAAGGTTTGTCCAACAGTTACAAATTTTGCCTGCTTTTACGCTGAATTCTGTCTCCAAGCGAGGCATCCTGTTTCTATGACGACCGTGTGGGACAAAGAGAGAGGCATCGCAGTAGGAAAGTGAAGCGCAAAACGAGCGAACGATGGAGACGGAAGCTCGGCTGATTTTCCTGGCGATTGTTGGTTTGTTTTGCCGCGTGTTTCACCGGCAGCACTTTGGCCCCGAGTTTGGCCGCAATTATTTTCATTTTTTTCCCTCACCTGAATTGACTTGCTGCGGCAACAAACTACCCATCATGCGTCCTTCGGCAAACTACCAGGCACTTGTGTATGTAGGGCAAAAAAACACCAGAAAAGTCATGGTATAGAAGGATTCTCACAGGCATTTCGCGGTCAGCAGATTGGGCCATATTGGCTGTCCAACTCTTACTGTACAGCACTGCTTCAAAAACTATTTCCAAAAACAACACTGAAATGGGTTTGTTAGTACCACTGCTTCCCATCATGTCCCTCAGTCGGCTGCTGTTTGCCTCCCAGAACTTGAAAACTTCAACAACGGGCTGTGTTTATGTGGACTGTCACTGCAGCGCTGCTTTCTGGTGGGGGCTGATCTGTGGCCCGACACGTCTTTGGTCTTCCAGTCCAAGCTACTAGTTGTTGTCTGTCACAGACGGAGATGAGGCCAGTCTTTTTTGGCCTGGTTCTTCCCCCCCAGCTGGAAGCTAAAAGCCCCGCAATGTGGCACGTACAGTGCAGTTGTTAGTTTTCTGGAAATGAACATATCCATAATTGTATCAAATCAGATGGGGGTACGGTAAAACTTGTCATTTAAAGACAACGGTAGTTAAATGCTGCAGGTCTACACAGCTATAATCAGCCTGGAATAGCCTGGAAACGATTGGTTGGTTGGACTTATTGAGAGTCGGAGAACAATCGGATATGGAAAAGATGCTGACGGAGGCTGGGGCTCTTCAGAAGTGGCCGCAGAATAAGAGTTGAAGTAGTTCCTGCCTTTCAGTGGTCACCAGGTCCACTGCTTAAATCAAGGGCCAGAGGGTTTTTTTCTATGCGTGCATGTTCACAGAACAATGCAACACTTTGCTTCGCAGCGAGTGGTTTTCCCGGCCAGACATTGTGTGGTCCCCGCTGCAGAGGTAATCAAGATAACCACCCAGAAGTAAACTGATTTACAGCGCTGATTGTGGAATTACTTGGATGCTAAAGGAATCTTAAGAATCCATCTTTACATTGTGACTTCCAAGTGGATTTATGAAGTTTTATTTGGCGATGGACATGCGAGATTACGACATCCTGTGCAAGTCGGGGTGAATTTAAAGCAGTGTGCATCTTGTCTGTGTGTGTGTGTGTGTGTGTGTGTGTGTGTGTGTGTGTGTGTGTGTGTGTTCAGAGTTGGAAAGCTCAGGTTTCCTCGGGCCAAGAGCTGTGTGTCACTGCCACTGATGCAGCTCTAACTGCTGACTGTGCTGATAAGCGAGCTAAATCAACAGGGCAAACTGCAATGACCAACTTCCCAGTGTTTTCAAAACACTGGCAAGCGCCTTCACTCTGCACCTCTCTCAGGTATCGTCTCTTCACATCCTCGTGAATCCTCGGCGAGCAGTTTGAACGCGTCTTTAACGTCGTGTCGCGGCAATCAGGTCGCATTAGAGTGCAGCGGTTGGAGGATTGGACTGTCGGTGTTGGCCCGGTGCATTTGCAGGCCTGATTTGTAGGACTGCAACCACTCTGTGTCTTGCATATCCACGTGTTGTGTTCTTTTTCCATTTCATCTCTCGACCCTGAGCTCGAAAAAATACAACACAAAGCAGCGTTCCCTCTCCACCCAGAATAGCAAACATACTCGTTTACATCCCACACAGAGTGGGCCAGACGCTCCACCTTCTCCTCCGCTGGCATTCTGTTCCTCCCGTTCCTCAACATTACACGCGTACACACAAACACGCACCTGCTTTCAACTGCGTTTTTTCGGACAAGTATATCAACGCCGAGTTGCATGCAGTTCTAACGCACCCCCCCCCAAGGGAGGTCAGTCAGAGCCTCCCCCAGCAGTGCGCTCTATCGTCAAGCCCAGCTGATCATTCTCCCTCTAATATCCCCGCGAGAAGCCGCTCGGAGGCTGATCAATGCCGGCGAAAACAAAAAAGCGTCCTCTCTGTCTGGGAGCAGTGGATGGAGTGAAAAACACACTGAATTGATGACTTTGTGAGTAGAAAGCCGGGGTGGACTCGCTGCGACGCCGGCAAACCCCCCCCTCCTTTCAAAACACATTCCTGGTCGGACTCATCACAAACAAATTAGCAATTCAGAGCGTGGCCCTGGGGTTGCCTGGTGTTTATGTGGATGCCTGGTGTGATGAAGGCTCACATTTGTTTCCTGTCACTGACCTGTCACTCACTCGGCTATTAGGGGGCCGAAGGCGACGCTGATTTTCACCTCAAATAGTTGGAAAGACGTTCGCCGTCACCAAAGACGGAAGGGGGGCAGGAGGAGGGAAGATAGAGAGAGAGAGAGAGAGAGAGAGGAGGGATGTTTACCAACCCCTTTTCACACGCCCCCGATCACCCACACACACACACACACACACATACACACTCACACACACACACAGAGCTGTGTTAGTGTTAGATCATCATGACTCTCAGGGTGAGGTGCCCTTCACAAAAGTGGTGA
>JAUESE010000027.1:6580479-6593415 GCA_032274725.1 Malacoctenus triangulatus
ATTCGTCTTGTATATTTTTTCTGGTGGGTTGGGCTGTATCGGTATCGGTTAATATCGATATCGGGAATCAAGAGTTGAATGATATCAGTATTTTGGATATCGGTAAAAATGCCAATATTGGACATCCCTAATTTAGATTGAAGATAAATCAATTCCTAAAGTGTTTAAGGTGTTAATGTGTCACACAAATACTTATTGTGCCATAAAGTGTTTTGAACACGTTGGTAAAACTGTTTGAAAAGTAGTAATATTTTGTTTTGTGAAAGTGACACTCGGAAAATGCCAGAGTAACACTAATTCAGCCATAGAAATAGCACCAACAAGCTGATTGAATCTCCACATTAGCAACAGTGTTTCCTTGGAATAACACCACGCTGAAAACATGCTGCCTTCCACCCTCATGAAATACAGACCATCGCTGTGCTCCAGCTTGGAGCTCCCAGCTCCGGTGTGCAGACGAATCCAAAGCCAGACACCTGCCAGAGCTGGTTACGGCTGCAGAGCTGTGAATGTGCAGCAGAGGAATATAATTAAAGCTTCATAAGGATCATGGAGTCTTAATATTTTACATCGGGCCTGTTTCTGAATGCATGAAAAGGCTTGAAAATTGTTTTTGCTTCGTGCATTGTTCCTGTCAGCGGAGGCACAGTTGCGTTCCGGTTTACATGTGGATCACGGACTGGGCCCCCTTTTAAACTCGCAGGAGATAACGGTTAAATGACTTGTACGATGGATCCCTTTTTTCACTTGGCAGTGCAGCGGTTGAGATGAGAGGTATAAACAAAGAGATGATGCGTCCCCCGCAGAGACAGCTCCTCTGATAGGTGTTGGCGTGATGGCTTATTTAAAGCAGGCCCCTCTTTTATTGTCTTTTGTTTTCTTTTGAAGAATGATTAAAGAATCTCTCGCGCCATTTGATATTTCAGTGGGACGGTGGCAGATTGTGCTGGGCTTGTGTGGTGGGTGTTGGAAAATTGATTCAAACACAGTTTACCGGGGTCCACGAGGGAGCGAGGCAGCAGACTGCATCCAGAGGTTTGTGGGTAATATTCAGTTACTGGCCCGGACAGAGACGCCGCTTGTTTATTTGTTTATTCGCCTCCCGTATCTCCACCCCCCCACCCCTTCAGCGCCTCACGAGCCCCCCGTCACATCCAGCGTGCGGACTCTGTCATGTTTACGGCGATGTTCACGATATGAATCTGTTCTCTCGCGCAGGTTTACACCAGATATGGGAAATGCTACACATTTAATGGCAACAAGACAACATCCCGGAAATCCAAGCAGGGCGGGATGGGGAACGGGCTGGAGATCATGTTGGATATTCAGCAGGATGAGTATCTGCCCATCTGGAGAGAGACAAGTAAGCATGGAAACTATGTGTCCGTCCTAATCCCATCCCGTGTTACAGCACCGACATGCCAGCATTGCCATTCAAGTAAAAAAAAAACAACCTATATGCATTTCCCCGGGTCACGTACTGGAAATAATGCATTTTCTGATTGCTGCGCTACACCTGAAAAAAAAAAAAAAGTAATTTACAAAAGGAAATTCCTAGAGCAACATACACAGCCGGCCGCAGATTCGTCCTTGCATTTTTTAGTTGTCACATATTATTAATCCCCGCTGGCCTATTTGTCAAACATGACTGAAATATGGTTCACAGTTAGCGTCAAACTGAGCCGGGGCTGTCAGACGAGGCAGTCATCTGAAATTCCCTTGTACCCCCCCCCCTCTGCCTCGTTCCATGTTCCTGCTCCGTTTCATCCCGATGAGAAGATGAGACGTCCCTGGAGGCCGGCATCCGAGTTCAGATCCACAGTCAGGACGAGCCTCCCTACATCCACCAGCTGGGCTTCGGCGTCTCTCCGGGCTTCCATACCTTCGTTTCATGTAGGAGCAGCGGGTAGGTCTTCTTCAACACAGTCACCCCCTACCCCCCCCCCCCCCCACCCCTCCTTCCTTGCCCTGAACCTCAGCAGCAGATTACTACTCCCCCCCCCACCACCCCCCCATCTTTCCTCTCCTGGTGGCGCAGTGCTGGGGTCTAATAAATCTCTGTGTACTTAGCTGACCTACCTGCCCCAGCCCTGGGGGAACTGCCGCTCCACCAGCAAGGAGAAGTTCCCGGGATACGACACGTACAGCATCAGCGCCTGTCGGCTGCTCTGCGAGACCAACGAGGTCCTGCGAGTGTGCAAGTGCAGGATGGTGCACATGCCCGGTGAGCTGACCTTTCATTTACACGGCGCGCAGCACGTGTCTGGAGGGGGGAGACAGAGTTCCTGTGCATAAATTACAACCACTCATTAATAAGTGAGTCCTTCTGACAAATAGTGTTACTAGCAAAGGCTGAAAAAAAAACTCTAATTATTAATAATCACACAGGGGAAAGTTATAAATACGGCATGGATCTTTTTCTATTATGTCATCCACATTCATAATTTAATTCGTGAGAATAAATACATTTATTTTCCCCCAAAAAAATAAAGATCATAAATATTTTAAGAACAGTTCAATACAATTCAATTCGTAATGATGGTGTTCAGACCTGGAGATGGTTCAAGCTGTGTACACTCAGCTCTCACTCTCAGCAGGGCGACGTTTGAGTTACTTGTAAAAACCATAAACCTCCATTTATGTTTGATAGCCTGGAAATAAACAAATACATTTAAAGCCTTATTTGTTTTATTATTTCACCTCTACTGTGAGTACAGTTGCTCAAAAATAAAATAGATATATGAATAATATATATACTAAAACAAAGGATCTGAACCTTTCAGTGAAGGAGTTAAAAAACTGCAGAGAAACCTTCGTTGCATATTTTGTACCAGCAGAGTTTGCGTTTCCATTGTTTCCCAAATTGATGGGCTTTTATAAAGTTTTGGGGGGGAAGAACAGCTCATCGGCTCAGCGTTTGCATGACAGCCGATGACCCGGCGTGCAAAACAACTAATGAGTTCCAGCCCACTTGAATCCTTCCACATGCCCGACCTTGGTGCTTGATATCTGGAGAGGGACGCTCGTCAGCAGCGCTGCCAGCGCTCTGGCCAGCGACACGTCAGACCCCGGTCCCAATGAGTTTTGGACCCCTCCCCGCTCATCTGTCTCCATCTCTCCGGGAGTTGTTCTGTTGTCCTCCGGTGGCCTTCATTAATTACCGGGATTGATTATTATTCCTGCTCTCTGTAGGTCATGTGCTCGCGTGCCTCCGGTAGACGGCCTGCAAACGGCGTAGACGACTGATTGGATTATCCAGGCGTTTACTTATGGGACGACATGTTGTCTAAAACACAATATCAAATTTGAACTCAGACTTGACTTTCACAAACTCGGGAGGGATCTGTCGATATCATTATTGTGGTGTATTTTGTCCCATTGAGAATCAATGAAGACAAACAATAGAACTTTCTACTATCCAAGGAACTGATATCGTCCTTTCATCGTCAATTGCTTTTTTAAAATTAAATTGGTAATAACATGATAAAAGATTTAACATAATTTCTGTAGATATAAGTATTGCTCTCAAGTAAATGGTTGCAATCAACCGATTCATACTGTGTTTTTTAATGTATCTGTTACTTTATTCATCTGCACCACTTTTTGGTAGCATGCTAGTAATTCACCATCAGTATAAAGAATGCGTTCCGGTTTGCGTGACAACGAACCGTTCTGCACATGTTGGTGAAACATCATGAAAAGAGACAGGCTGACATAAGTCCTAACTAATCACGGCGTAAACAATGAGAGCTCCCTGTCAGTCTTTTCTCTGGGACAGTGACTGTCTGCCTGTCACCTCAGGGAGATCAATCAAGATTTGCAGACACACATACACACACACGAGTATCTGGTTACTGCAGCAGCAGCCCCTAACAGTTTTTATATTCTACAGTGACGACGCGCCGTGTTGCAGGGGTGAGTTGGACAAACACAAAGTGAGATTTGTGGATTCACTGCGTGCGTCATCGTGGCTGGAGTGCAGGAAATCGAGCAGCTGAGTCACTGAATGCGCGCCGTTTGACTGATGTCTCTAACAAGAGGGCACGGCGAGGGTGGTCAGAATCCGAGTCAGAGCCCCAAAACTTCTGCATTTTTATTTTTTTTCCATTTCCACACGTACACAGACCGCAGCCGGCGTCCACGACAGATTGCATAAATAGACGAAACAGAAATGCGACGCACGACTTGAAGTGGGAAAAAGTTTAAAAAGAATATCTCAGCCCACACTGCAGCAACAAAATATAGGAATCATGGGAGTTTTGATGGGAGAAATTCAATCTCTGGGCTACAAATATAAACACGGCTCTCGGGTTGCACATTTGCAATGCGATCACACATTTTCTAACTTCTATAAACTGGGAAGGCTGAAGCAAAGCAGCACTCTGATGCGGACTGAGTTTGTGATGTTGTTATGGAAATAATAGCCAGGATTTATGTCAATTTGCATAAAAACCTCATAACTATGTCCAAATTAATTACATTTTTTGTGTGTGAGGCCTCACCTATAAACTCAGGGCAGGAAAACTGTTGGCGATTGTGACGCATTTGGACATGCGTTTGATCTGCTTTGTTACAAAGGTGATGCACAACAAGACCACAAGTTAAATCAGCTCCCTCAGTCCTTTATTAAAGAAAAACATAATTAGCAATAATGAGCATTTGTTGGAACAGTATGCACACGGTTGACCTCCAAAGCCAGCTTGCCTCCATTCAGCAGAAACGACCTCTTGTAGGCGTTTTTGCATGATTATCTATCGCTCTTCAGCATTAGCTTTTCAAACCGGCAACCTTTTCCATACTGAATTTGTAAAGCTGTAGGAAGTTCTCAGGCCTTTTTTTTTTGGTGCACTTCCTGTTAAAAAAAGAAACCCGATGACGATTGAGTTGGACTCAAATCGCCTCCTTTGCGTGCTTGGCCCTCCCATAACCCTGTGACTTAGTTTTTAGCCGGTCTCGGGTGGATTTGCTTGATCACCAGCCTTTGGAGAGGGGCCACTTCAGGTTCCACTTCAGCTCTCAGACAGATGTCCTCAAAATATTTTGGAGCTCCCTTTGATACGATGCAGAGGGGAATCAGTGACCGCGAGCTGTTCGGTACCTGAGGCAGTCAAGGAACCTCAGAAAACACAATGTTTCCGCAACCATCTTCACACTTCCTTTAAGGTTTGACGGACAGGCCGTCCCTGGGGTCCACCAATAATGTCCCGCTATGAACAGTTTTATTAAGAAATCAACCATCAGGATGATGATATTTCAGTGAAGATCAGAAATAGATTTGACTAACATCGTTTCGGTGCAGGTTTCATTTCATATTGTGTTTCTTGTAGAGATCCATTGAAACCAGTTTGTCACTGTACAAAGACTTGAGGCTCAAATTGAAGTTGCTCAGAGTCTTTTATATCTTTCCAAAGAGAAATCATTTAACCTATTATATAATCTATAATAAAAAACCTTAAAGGTGCAAGATGGACAATTTAAGTGATGCAAATTCTGTGCTCTAGATGGCAGCAGAGAGTCACTGTAGTAGTCAGTTTTTTGTTTAAATCTTTTGAATTTCTGTCTGAGTTGTGACATTTGTTTTTGCATATTTTTCAATCCAGCTAACATTGTAATCAGTAAATAATCCACAACTTATTTTTAGACTGACAGTAGATGTTAAATTAGAAACAGACGAGACGTGATCATGCTAGCTGGTTTGCATGTTAGCTTGCTAACTTGACTATTTGCCCTTTTTTACTCTTAAAACCCTCTCACTGAAAATATTACATACTGCACCTTAAAGGGTTGTACAGCAATTACTGTGAAGCCAGCTGAGAGCTCTTTAGATCTTGATATGATGACACCGAAACACTACAAGCAAGGTTTAAATTAACAGTATCGAAGGAGCGCGCTGATACTACAGTGGTACCATTTCTCTTTCTGTTATGATACATTGCTTCAGATATATTATGGGAATTAGGTCTGAAATGATAAATGTAAAAGCTTTTCCAGGCCATTTGCTCACAGAAAGAAGCTCTGGTCAGGTAGCCGTTAAATTGTATGAGGTCACTGCACATATCAATAGGGACAAAAACCTATTGTTGAATATCAATTTCATTTTTTTTCCTCAGATTTGAAGACATCAATTATTCCAAGAGGACATTAAAAGGAAAAGTTTGAACAGACTGTGAACAGGAACCATTTTTTTGCAGCCTTGTTGTCATCAAACTGCACTTTTTTTTTTTGTCTTTTTTTTTTTTTAATGAGCATGTTGGAACCAATTTGTCCTCAAACGACCAACACAGGCTTGTCATTTTTGCTCTCTCAAGTTATCCAGTGACTCTTTTGGGGCCAGCTGAACATGTCAGCAAACTGTCAATGTACTTGTTTTTATTTTCTTACAGAACAAAACTTTATGTTGTTATTCGTGCTGCCTTCATGTCACTATCCACTTGAAGTTTATCTGACAAATAGATTTGGTTTTTAAGGGTCACTGCATGAGAACGTTACGGACAGGTTCCAGATTTTGGAGCTGGACAGTGCCACCATGTGATCAGAAGTGAAGCCTGAATCTTCTGAACTGTCAGAGGTAGAAGTAAAGAACAGTGTTTTTTTTCCCCCAGATTTGCTTGGTTCAGAATGAATATTTGATGTTTCGGTCTATTTCTATATTTGGATGACCACCCAGAAAAAGCTATTAAGTTGTTCTTGTTCTTGATGTGTGGACAGCACACCGAGACACCAGACAGCTCTTCGCTCCACACTCCAAACGCCTAAAAATAAAAGCGACCAGGCAGTCTGAAGGATAATGTTAAATAATGAATCGTGTTTAGTGGCGACTTCTTCAAATCACAGGCGGCTCGGCTCCCTGACGGGAGTCTGACTGCGCAGATCGTCAGACGGAACTTCGCCGTGGATTAATTAGCGTTTCTCATTGGCTGCGAGAGGAGGCCTCCACAAAACATTAACCTCGTTGGACGTTTCACACGCAGGCAAACACAAATTCTTGCCTAATTAATTGTGCCGCTGATGAATACCTGTCATTAATGGCCAGGGCAGTTGTGTTTGTCCACAAAGAAGCCACTCATTGATTGGTTTTTAAAGACCTTCTAAATATGCCTCGCGGGCGGAGCCCGCATGCTCCATTTCTCAGAGCAATCAGGGACAGGCGTCCAAGGCGGTGGTGGTGGTGGCGGTGGTGGAGGCGGCGGCGGCGGCGCGGCCTGCGTGGATGCGAGCCACCCCTTGCCGTCATTTGGAGATGAATGATAAGCGGTGGAAGTGTTGTTCACAGCCACGCTCCCTCATTGCGGCGGACACGGGTCACTGATCATTTTGTTCCTGATTGATCAGACTCATTTTCTCCTCTCCTTTTTTCCAGGAACCGCAGATATCTGCCCCCCCAGTAAAATCAACTGTGTTGACAAAGCACTTGGTAAGAAACAATCTTCCTTCATTTCTTTTCTCATTACAATAGACTCCCCCAGAGGGGAAATGGAAACACAATCAGTAAATATGATAAGGATTTTTTTTTTCTCCCCCTCCCTGTTATACAAACACCTGGAGGTAGACTGGATATTTGGAAATGACTTTTTTTCATTGCGGTTTAGTCACTCTGCTGCGTGATGGCCGCGCTGCCTCCATTGTTGAACTGTTAATATTAAACCTCCTCTTCATTTCGGCATATCGGCCCCCCCCCCCCCCCCCGCCTCTTCCCTCTCCGGCTGACCTCCTGCCCGCCTCCCCACAGATATCAGCAGTGAACCTGGTTTCAAAGAGAGTTTGGTTTGAAAAAAAAAGGACTTTTTTTTTGTTGGCCCGGCTGATATATAAGTCCAATTATCATTTCCCAGCTAAATAAGCCAGAAATTTAATTATGTCTCACTTCAGTGAATTCAGGCCCTGTTTAAAATATGCTTGAATGAAATCTTGGATATATCTCACCACAATGGGCCATATTCATACGGGTCATATTCCTGAATCGAATCGCGTGAATAGATTCACCCCCTCACGAAAGGTATTCCATTAAATTATAATTTTTTATACGCGTATTGTTGAGGTGTTTTTGCCTTCACATCAGACAAGGAATATATGCCGCCGTGCTCCTGCATACAAATAACCTAATTGTTCAAGTTATAAAATACATCAATCATCAAATTATAATTACTGCTTTCAGGGCTCCTTCTGCCCGTTGGTTTTTTTTTTCCTCCCCTGTCTGGACTGAATGCATTTAGAATCTGAAAAGAAAGATTGGGAAAAGCTATTTACTCTCCGGTGTACGTTCTGTTGTTTTAGAGTGAGAGGATTATAAATATGTGTTTCGGTAAAGTGCAAACAATTCGTGCCTGCATGTTAATCGGGTGTAGTGTGTTGTGCAGGAGGTCCTCAGTGGCCTTTACTGTACTTTATATCTTTCGTCTGAGCAAATATTAGTACAGATGGAAGAAACCATGTAAGCCTGAGTGTTACTGTGTTTGTTATCAGGAGAAGGATGGATGGAGTGCATTTCTACATTTTCATAATTCCTCCTTTTAATTTATATGAGACCAAAGCAGCCATTGGCGTTGGTTTAATGTTGCGTCCAAGCAGGTGGGAAGTTTAAAGTTACCAGTTGGAAAGAATCCTTCCCTCGGCTGAGCGCTCACCGAACAAGAAAAGAAGCCAAATCAGCGGGCGTTTAATCTGCAGGAAATTACGCCGCCATCACCTATAAAAGCCGACAGATGGACGGAGAAGCGTTTGCGAGGATGACGTTACAGCCGAACGCGACGATTAACTCGTGCACTTTCAGTGCTTTTTTTTCTCCTTCCCGTTTCTTCTGGCAGGCAAACTGTGAGAGCGAGGTCACAAAAGTCTGCGGGAAGCTCCGAGAAGCCTTTTATGTGTAGTTTCCGACATGGTAGTCTGAACTTTTCCTCCTCCTAATTACTCAGAGATTTACATTGGAGTGTTATATATATATGGCAAATTTGCGCTGGGAGAAAAATTTAATTGGATAGAAGCATTCACTAGTGTTCCTGATGTACAGAACAGCACTTGGATGTGTCCTCACTAACTCCTGCTAACCAAAACTAAAGCATAATATTTTGATTGGTTGCATAGAAAAACAAAAAGAAATAGCCAATAAATTATGTTCGTGTTGTAGTGAAGTGAAATCACATTGAGTCAGGTGTTGCACGGTACTGTGTGAACTTGCCAGAGTGACCGGCAAACAAAGAGGCGCGAGCGTATTGAAGCCCAACCCGTCACCTTGTGTGTTGCAGCACAGCTCCAGAAGAACAGCGGGGACACCTGTCCATGCGAGACGCCCTGCAATCTCACGCGCTACGGCAAGGAGCTGTCCATGGTCAAGATCCCCAGCAAGGGCTCGGCCCGCTATCTCTCCAGGAAATACGACAAGTCGGAGGACTACATCAGGTAGTACAGGGAACCTTCAGCCAGACAGAAGTCGCTTATGAGTGGTGATGTGGTGCTCAATAAAAGGCCCATAAACTATGACCTCCAGCGTGTGATCACCTACAGGCACGCAGCCGTAAATATAAACAAAAATCAATTTCATGCAGGCGGCAATTTATGGTTTCCCGGGAAACGGAGGGCGCTGACAGTGTCAGGTATCAAGAGTTTGTGTGTTTACACTGATTATTTTCTCGCCACCATAAATACTTTTTGTTTCTGATGGATTTATTCCCGTTACTCAGATCATTTGCTGCGGTTTCTTCCTGATGGTTTGTTACGATGCAGAATTGCACAGCTTGACCATGATTCACTCGAAAATAAAGATTAACAGTTACAACAGTGCCGAGTGATTTTTGCGATATCAAATGATACTAGTCTCATACTCGTAAGTTTCCGACTTGTAACACTGCTCATCGTGCATCCTGCTCATCCATTTAATAGACCAACCTGAAGGAACTATGAATGTCAAAATATTTTACTACATTAAATAACTTTATATACATTTTGGATAATTTAATTCATATCATACATTTTATTTATTTCCCGAACTTTTAATATTCACACACATGAAAGAAATTCAATTTTTTTAGGCTTTTTTTTAATTATGTTATTTGCAAAGATGCACAGAAGTATTTTATTTAGAATAAAAAGAATGAAAGAACATGAAACAAAAGTTTTCTATGATAAATGAAGTATTTTTCTATCAAAAAATGATGAAATGAATTGAAGTATAAACAAAAATGACATAAAATAAAGTTATCCAAAATACAATGAGAAAATGAATAAGGATGGAATAGGATGAAGTAATGTAGGTACGGTTGGATTCCATCACTGAACTTCCCAGAAATGTTCAAACCTCACGGTACATTTGCTGATGCTTTGCTCGTTATCGAGCATTAACCACTGTGCTCGTTTCCCATCTCTAATCACGGGGCCTGTTGTGGAGGGTAAACAGGCCCCAAACCAAACAGCACACGATGCCCCGCTACATTCCAGCAGACTTTTAGTGGACGCAGGACGCCTGGCGATGTGGCGGTGACTAAGCGTGCTGTCACTCCACGTCGTGCTCATCGCCGTTAAAACCCTAAAAACATCTCATTATCTCACAATCGATGGCGAGCTCCGTGGAGAGCGCCCGCGGTCCTATCATGTCAGTTAGCACTTAGCATAACAGCGACTCCATATGTCCGCGTGTGTGTGCGTGTCATACGTGGTGGCGTGTGTGGCAGATCGTGACTCATTAACCCCCTTTTTGACTCGTCCTCCTCCAGAGACAACTTCCTGGTGCTGGATATCTTCTTTGAAGCTCTCAACTATGAAACAATCGAGCAGAAGAAAGCGTACGATGTTGCCGGGTTGTTAGGTAAGATTACTGGAACTTTTCCCGCCTTTTTGATGCTCGGTTTCTGTTGCCGTGAAACAGACAGCGTCCATCTTGTCTTCTCTTCTCTCCTTCCAGGTGACATTGGTGGACAGATGGGTTTATTCATCGGCGCCAGCATCCTGACAGTGTTGGAAATCCTGGATTATATCTATGAGGTAGCGTGTCCGTGTAGGCTGGCACGCGTCAGCCCGTCGCGCCGTCGAAGCCGAGCCGCAGTGGCACAAAGGCATCGTTAGCAATAACTCGCAAATATTGTCGTCGAACTCCTCCGAGATCCAAAATCTCTGTTTACAAATCACGCGAGTGCTTTTTGGTGGGCTTTAATTTTCGCCGCAGAGCGTGACGCCGTGTTCTTAGCAGGCCTAATCGTGTGGGGAATCTAAGCGCAGAAATGGCAGCGCAAATGTTATCACTTATTATGCGTGCGAGGCGTTTTATTTGATTCCCAGGCAGGGGAAACTCATATCCGCTCAGGTCTCTGTTGAGGACATGCTACCAAAGCCGATCATAAAATGAACTCTCGCCTCATTTGTATCCCCTCCAGGCTCTGCAGCCAGCCGCCTGCTGACTGCCAAACATGTATGAATAAAGCCGAAAATCAGAAGGAGGGACTGTGTTATGCAGACATTGTGTTGAATGAACTTTTCACTCGGCTGCGTCTCTTGTCTCCCTCTCTCCTCCTCGCTCTATGACTCCCCCCCTCTCCCCCTCCTCCCCCTTCTCCCCCCCCTTGCTGCGGTGGACTCGGTGAAACCAGGTGATCAAGCACCGGCTACAGCGTCTGCTGAGGCCGCAGAAAGAGGAGAAGAAGAACAAGCAGCCGAAAAGCACCGTTGCGACGGTGGGTCTGGAGGAAATGAAGGCGAAGGTACGGCAACAAACTGTGCTCTAACAAATGGTTTCTCGCGCTGTTTTTTTTTTTTCTGCGCCGAGTGTACAACCCACCCCGCAGCAGCGTATCCGCGCCAGAGAACAACAAAGAAAAAACAAAAAAAAAGAGATAGTGCGAGAGGAGTAAGTTAATATTCTCCACCGCGAAAATAATGAAGTGTAATGTTCCTAATTAGTCCTAACCACTGCACGGAGCACATCCACCCCTGGAGCTCCGATATGTTATTACTGAACTTGGTGGGGAGAAGTTTCAACAATGGGCCTCTTATCTCCCATCGAACCGGATCCGTGTCTTAATTCTGAGCCGCATAATGAAGCTCTGACAGACGATCTGACTCGCGTCAAGGGTTCACGGTGGAGTTCAGTGGCGGAGGCACCGACCCCGTTCTGAGTGAAGCCGTCTTCTAATTTCAATGAAATTCAGGCTTCGCGCTTGAATTTGGCCTTCCAAGCAAAAACACTCAAACGCCTGGAATGTGAAGGAAACGTTCTGCTGTAAGTGTCCGTAATGACTTTACTGCTTCAGGTGTGTAATTTAGTCATAAGTTGATTTTCTCAGTAGCGATTCTCTCAGCTGAATTTATAATGAACTACCTCATTATTTATAAGTAGTTGTTACACGTTTTAAAATACAAAAGGGTTTCACCTACGAAATGCATGTTTAACACTTGTTTTATGCGGATAAATTACTTTGTACTTTCACTGTAATGTTTTGATTGACAGGAGTAGTTTTATTTGTCATAGAGGAAGATTTTACAGCAGTACTAATCTGTGTACTTGAGGACGTCCCACCTGTGTTAGTAGGTCATTATCGCTGTTATGGTAAAACAAAGGACTTTATATTATGGGCACCAAACCACCACAACTATATGAAAGCTGGAATAGGAGTTATAGGAGTGAGAATATGACGTAAAGCCCAAGTGGCAAAATAAGTTATCGTGTAAAATTCTGCTTTGGGTTGAAAAAACAAACAAAAAAAACACCAACTCAGAACAAGCCGAAAAACATGAAGTGTCAGGAGGAGTCAGGTCACATACGGGCCAGAGACTGGGGGGGGCCGGCGGGCCCGCAGCTCCCCGGTGGGCTCCCCTCCAGTCAGACTGCAGCATCAGTGAACACTGAGCCAACTCAACAACAACAATAACCACCTGCACAATACCTGGACAGCTGAAACGCTGTACACCAGAACATGAATGGTGCTTTGCTGGAATTGTGCAAGTAGAATG
>JAUESE010000027.1:6636701-6657421 GCA_032274725.1 Malacoctenus triangulatus
TGTGTTTTTGGACTGAAAGTTTGCTGGATTGTACTTTAGAAATGTAACTTTTTAAGAAGTGGGATCAGGTGAGGAGAGGTTTTTATTTTCTAAACAGGGAAGGATGATGGGAAAAGAGGGAGAGCGGGGCAAGACAGCTGAATGGTTCAACTAAGAGGAGCAAAGAGGAGGAAGCTGACCGGCTATCGATGGTGCAAAGTTCAAAATACAAAATCGGTTGCTTTGGCTATTTATTTGACTCTGCTGGACAAAAAAAATCAGAGAGACAGAAAGAGTTTACATTAAAATCCAGGAGTCATTCATCTAGGTCACAGCATAATCTTGCTGTATAAGATAATACATCAGAACTGTATTGAGAACAGTACGTCATACGAGTCAACGTTTCGTTAACACCGGCACTGATACACTGAGGATCTGTGAGGCCTTGCTTCAGTATTTCATTTATGTGCAGTGAAACTGCTGTTCTGGTTCGAGCGTTAGTCTTGCTGTGAGAAAGGCCTCAGTCTATGGATGGACGGCACCTTTTAGGGGAGAGTTTGCATGTTCTGCCTGTGCAGACAGGAAGTCTCTGCCACAGTCCAGAAACTTGAACACAAGCTCAACGAGTGACTCTGAATCGTCCATAGTTGTGAATGTGTTTGTACCATCTGTCTGTATTTGCTCTGTGATCGACTGTTTCGTCAACTTTGTTTTCTTCCTGATTATTTCATGATCAGGCTCATCTTTTTGCTGTTGACGTAACCAAGAAATGACTGAAAAACAACTCACAACTTGAGTAGATTTTATCATCAGTGCTTTATTACTTTTACTCCAGAAGTTTTCTGGACTCCTACATTCTACTTTCACTTGATAATATTAGAGTAGAATAACGACACTCCTTCATGAGTACAGTTTTTGAGCACTGTGCCCACTTTTACTTTAATCACTTTCAATAATTACTTTTAATGAAAATCATTCTGATGCCCCAGTTTCATGATTTTTGTTGGATTAGGAGCAAAAGTGCACGACTGGATCTGATCATGTGATGTTAGTTTACATGTATCGGTAAGTATCCAACAGCAGACGCCTGCTCCCAGTGCGCAGCAAGTTTGTACATAGTTACGGTGGTGTGGGGGGGGCTGGTCCCTGAGTGCACCCACCACTCCAAATTGATGTCGTGGGAATATGGAGCCATACTGGACTAATGACCCTGAGGCCTAATCATCCTGTTTACTTGTGTTTCTGTGTCCCTGTGATGTTGCATCACAACAAGCGAGAGTTGCATCAGTGAAAGTTCGTCTTGAGTTTGGAAAAACAAGTCGAGTGGAAGAAAAACACCTCAGATTAACTCACAGGAAATTATTTCAACAAACTTTTCCATCAGTTTGAATTCCTTTCAAACTAATGGATTCAGACAAATGTCACTTTGCACATTTTGTGTTGAAACTCATAAGATTTTTTCAACTTTGAATGAAAAAAAATTGCACAAATGGTGATTTCTTTATTGTCGATGGAGGTCAAAGGTCACTGCTTCATGACCTATTAGGTTTAAGTACATTTCCAGAAGTGGATGGAGCTGCAGTGCTGCGTTTGTGCCATCAAATCGTTCTGATCTATTTTGCGAAATGTTGCTGCTGACCATTAAAAACATAAAGAAATGAAGAAATCGAGCGTGTCTGGAACATGACACATTCAGAGATATACTCTACATCTGTATATGGAGCTGCCTGTCATATCTTTTTTTCATTTTTGGCCTGTGAATAAAAAAGTTGGGACACTCCTGTGTAACTCTGTTTCATGTCATTATACTTGCAAACACAGCTGACAGTATGTGGCCTTGTTTCTCGGAACTGATAGAGAAGTGAAAGCAGGAAAGATCGTGGTTGGCATGTCCAAACTATATATTTAAAAAAAAAAAAAGTGTCATATTTTAACTTATTTTCTTTGTTTTTATAAATCTTGCTCTCAATCATCAGATTGCCAAATTTCTGATTGTCAATAGCCAAAAATTGGTCGTATTTTGCTTTAGAGAAACAAATGAAACCAAGTGTAGGCTACAAGGATGTGGTCATATCCCAATTTAATTAGAACGTTTAAAATGGACCAAGGGCCACATTTGGCCCCCAGCCTGTGGTTTGGACACCACTGAGAAACAGTATGTAAACGCACGTTATTTAGATTCTGTTCAGGCAGATAACAGTTCAGAACTTCTGTCTGTAAAACTAAAACTGCATTAAAATGTGGAGCATGAAGAGCACATTTCACTGTTCACTCTACACTGCTTTCACAACTCTAAAAGTCTCTTTCCCAAATCCAGTTGGCTGCTCACAAAGAGAGGTGAATGTTTTCCTCCAACTCTTAAAGCACTTTGTGTTTCTCAGTAAAACATGCGATGTGCTCATCATCTAACAATGCACTCCCAGCAAAAAAAGCTGCAGCTGAGTGCAACAACAACAACAAAAACTCTGCAAAAGAAGATGATTCAGTCAGATTTGAGATGATTGGCAGCTCATGTGAGTTGATACCAACCCCCACCCCACCCCCCCACCCCCCCACACCTCCTTGACTTTCCCCACCTCGACATGTGTATAAATATCAGCGGCGGCTTCAGTCTGATTCAGTTGGGAGTCTTCCTGCTCAAACACACACGACGCTGGAAACACAGAGACTGATGCGCTTTCTCTTTGGGTCCTATTAACTGTTTGCTTGATGTTCCTCTTGTGCTTTTAGCCCACAAACATTTTGTTCCGGGCGACTAAAATGCTGAAAGAGAACTATGAGGTAACTTGACGAGTGTGTGCTGCAGGTCAGACTTTGGAGGGGATGTCGATAGTATAGGTGGTCTTCTTCTTCCACTTCCCTCCTGTGTCACTGTGTCACCTGTCACACGCAGACGAAGCGATGACGAACTCCAGTGGCGTCGTGTCGTTTGTGCTGACTGCTTATGGGACCATCGGGGAGCTGAAGTACTTGTACTTCAGCGTCATGCTGTCCTGGTACCTGTCCATCTGCGTGGCCAACACGGCGGTCATCGTGGTCATCTGCGTGGACAGGAGGCTGCACGAGCCCATGTACGTCCTGCTGTGCAACCTGTTTGTGAACGAGATCAGTGGCAGCACGTCGCTGTACCCTCTGCTGCTCTCCCAGATGCTGTCGGAGAGCCACGAGGTGGCCCTGCCCTGGTGCTTCCTGCAGATGTGCTACATCTACAGCAGCGCCTCCGTGGAGTTCTGCAGCCTGGCAGCCATGGCGTACGACCGGTACGTGTCCATTTGCCGCCCGCTGCACTACCACAGCACCATGAGCTCGGGGAGGGTGGTCCTGATCATCCTGCTGGTGTGGGGGTCCTCGTTCGTCTACTTCGTGGTAACGCTCTCGTTCGTCGTCACCCTGAGGTTTTGCGGGAACGTCATCGACAAGGTGTTCTGTGACCACCAGCTGATCGTCAAGCTGGCGTGCTCGGCGTCAGCGTACGGCTACCTGTCGGACGTCCTCTTCGTGGCGCTGATGATCGTGGTCCCCTTCGGTCTCATCCTGGTGTCGTACCTGAAGATCCTGGTGGTGTGTCTGAACACCTCCAAGGAGAACAAGCAGAAGGCCGTCACCACCTGCGCGCCTCAGATCGTGTCCGTGTCCAACCTGGTCGTCGGCTGTTTGTTCCACTTTGTCGACTCCAGGGCCGAGGTCATGCAGGTGCCGGGCAAAGTGCGCATCATCCTATCCGTGTATCTTCTCGTGTGTCAGCCAATGATCACGCCTTTCATGTATGGCTTCAACTTACCAAAGATACGGCAGTCGTGTAAAAAATTTGTGTTTCATAGAAAATAAAAACAAGAAACTGGTGGAGAATATTGCTGCTTTTTTGGGTTTCAAGATTTTACAGATTTTCTACACTATATTTACACAAACAATGCTTTGTTTAGATTGACTATGGTACTCATCTCTCTACTACAACACTGACAGTATTTGTTCGTACAGTGGTACTTCCAACAGCTCAGCGTTGGAAGTGATGCAACAGCAGAGGACTTGCAGACCCCGTGTAGTTCGTGGCTGCGGCCACCAGAGGTCAGTGCAACACCAACCACTGCAGACGCACAAGCCGTGCTCCCCCCCCTTAAAAGGAGATCCACTGAGCCCCCTGAATTATTTATTTACTTATGCATTTTTTCCCTCTCTGGCTGATGCAGAAGGTGAAACACTGCAGTGAGCAGTCACTCCTGCCTGTGGTGCTGTGGCATTTTCTGCTTTACGAGACAGGCTCGTTAGAGGAGATCAAAGAATTCATATGCGGCCTGCACTGGATTAACATTTTTCAATTATCACAAAAAGCAATCATTAACAATGTTTCATGGCTGGAGAATTTTAATGAGGTGATGTGACCTCATTACATTTGCGCTGGTGATCCCCGCTCTTAAAAGAGGAACACTTTTAATCCCCAGAATCAGCGAAATATCTCTGAAGGGATCAGTCGAGGCCCCGTTTTTCTACACTGGATGCAGCGGATCACAAACAAAAGGCCAGTGCAGAAAATGGCGGCAAAGGCGTTCAGTGGGAACATCATTTGGGGAGGGGGGGGGTGGGAGAAAAAAAAGAAAGGCTGTTGAAAATTGCAGCATTGTGCGGATCGGTGTGTTGGTCACTCCTGAACGCGTCCCCGTCCTCCTTCCCCTCATTTCACAGAGGAGCCTTCGAGCTGCAGGCTCTCCTGCCTGCACGGTGACACGTTGCCACCGGCGACCGGCTTGGCTTCAGCTCGGCGAGCCCAGAGTGTGCTGTGCGGGTGCCGGGCGCCGATGTGCCCTGTTGGCCTTATTCCACCAATAAATTCCACACACGTGTCGTCAAAACAAGCCCGACGCGAGAGCTGCTGCGACTGAGGAAGAGGCTCCCTCTCTCTCTCTTGCCAACTGGCGTCTCTGAGGTCACAGGGCCGTGACCCCCCCCCCCATCTCTGACCACAAAATCACCAAAGGCTCCACACATTACAAACTTTATCGCTTTTATTCAAACTGTACACATACGACTGGTTTATCTCATTTTTAAAAAAGGTAAAAAAAAAACAAAAAAAAAGAAAACAATGAGTACCCCCATAAATACAACATGCCTTTAAAAATCAGAGTCTGTGTTTACTTGCTAAGTTTTGCATATGTTCTGATGAAGAGGGAGGAGAAAAAAAAAAAAGAAATACACAAACACTCATAGTCCTTCTGAAAACGGTACAACACAAACTAGTCAGTCTGGTTTCATTTGACATTGGCACATCTCGACTGTCTCCCAACAGTAACACAGATCTGTTTTTTTTTTTCTTTTCTCGGTAGGTATAAAAAAAAAAAATAAACATGGTGATGGAACGTGAAGCGTTTGACCTGTTTCCTAACTCCGCCCCCCCTACAAACAAACTGTAACCAGAGTTTGAGGTATGTAGTACATTCACATCAGAAAAAAAAAATTGGCATTTCTTATATACAATCTGGTTTAAAGTATACTATGAAAATTGGTACAAAATATGCATTTTTTTTAGTGTTTATATATGTAGATTAGGGACACAGCTTTAGGAATTAAAATAACTTGAATGCCAAGTCGATGAAGTCATAATGGTGCGAGTTGTCTCCGGTTGCTGCAGAGGGTTCCCATTCAGTATTCATGTGAGACGTATGCGGGGAAAATGTGCCACAGGGGGAAAACAGAAGCCCGTGGCCACCATTTGGTGCCTCGCAGCTGACTCAGTCTGGATTTAAAGAAAAAAAAAAAGACTTGTTATTCAGTTGGCCACAAGGTCTCCGGCTCATCTCATTATTTAGTCTGAGGGCCGGACTGTGATTGTGTCGGAGAGGACCGAGTCCTGCAGGCAGCAGCGGCTCACCAAGACCAAAACAAAACACGTTAATCGTTTAAACACTTTCCTAACCCACTATTATTGTAGCTACGATGATCTTGGCTTTTCATTTTGGGAAGACGTTTCAGTGTTTTTCCTTTTCAAATCAAAAGCAACACTTCCACACAACCTGTGAAATCACTACAGAAAGTCAATGAAGGGTCTCGACCCTGAAATCGTTTAGCGTGAAGAATTCTACCGTGTTGAAGAGTTGCTTTTTTTTTTGTACCTAGTTGAGGTCACATGAATGTTAATCTATATACACACACACACACACACACAACACATTTTGTTCTTCGGACCTGCTGTACCGTGGCGTTCTGTCCCACGGTACAAACCACTCGCTCCCCTCCTTCGCTGAATACTGCACCGTCTGCCTGCGCATAGCGAGGGGGGGGGGGAGGAAAAAAATTCCCACATGGCAGTGACCTCTGACCTCCTTCCTGGCATGTTCCCAACATAGAACATCAAACCTAAGTCCTGTTTCCACATGCAGAGAGAAGGCATACCATCCGCGCAGCGCTTTGAAGGCTTCCATCAGGCCGCCCCAGACACAGAAATAACAGCTCCCAGCAACAAAAGCTCCAAAATGTCCACTCTGCGTGTGGAAAAAAAAATAAAACATCTCACACAGACCAGTCCAAATACATGGACAAGGATACAGGCGTGAATGTGTACAGTCAGTTTCTTTCTTTTTTTTTTATATATATATCGATATAGAATAAAAACCCAAAGCAACCATTTGCACTCCAGCGGATTAAATGGGAACGGTGGAAACGGTGCTTTGGTTGTCTTAGGAGCTGGAAAAGTCTTTTTGATGGGGGGAATCCAACAGTTGAAGGACCACACACAGAGACAAACAATGAGCTGCTGTGTCTCAATTACAGAGTGGAGGTTGTGTGTGTGGTCTCTTTAAATGTTAGATCCAGGTCAATCGGAGTGTGGATCAGTCATTCTCTAACACTTAAGAATCGCTGTGCAAACCAATACGTAACTTCATTTACCTTCAGAGTGAACATTCAATACAGGATCAGATAATTCGTCGTTCTGAAATATATATAAGTAACAAAACAAAACAAAAAGTAGGGTTTTGATTTCTGGGCAGCCACTTGGCACATATTGTCGGGTTCGGTGAATCGTTTATCTCATGTTAACAAACGAGATTGTACTCTGCAAAGTCTAACACAAGTATTAAAGCTTTTCAGTCTTTCGCTAAAGGCAGAGTAACGTAAGAAATGTCCGTGGGTGTGAGCCAGGCGTGGCTAAACGGGTTAATTCACAGTCACAGGGTCCGGCTGGGTGACCCCCTTCAGCTGCTTGTGTGAACGCAGGGCCACAATGCTGGACACCCCAGTTTGTTTCGTTTGTTTTTCTGGCAGACCAGTCTCTTTTCTGTTACTGTTTTCCACTGACAGACTCTCGAAAGAGCAGACAGGAAGTACATTCAAATTGTAAAAAAAGAAAGAAAGAAAGAAAAGAATGAAAAGAAAAAAGTATATTGATAATATGGGAGGAGTTTTGTATTAAAAGCAGGTTGGCCAGTCTGAGGACCAGTATGGCCTGTTCGTATCAGTTTTTGATCCAGAGGTGGGAAAGACAGAGTTGTTGGCTGTCTGAAAAGAGACAGGAAAAAAGAGAGACGAAACAAAAATATAAGGGGGGGAAAAATCAACTCATCCAACTTCAATGGAATATAGATAAAAGTTTGGTTGTGTCCAAATGCAGGTCACAACCTGGAAACACAAAGAAAAAAAATCCAATTAAAAATACATCCAAAAGGATTGAAAACAAAGCTATTGACCTAATTTTTTCAGGTTGATGTATCCAAAAAAAAACCTCCTGCTGCGTGGTTGCTGCTTGTAAAATCCTCCGGACGCTCACACCGTCGTCTCCCCGTGGGTGCCGTTGCTCAGACGCTTGTAGAACCTCCGCCACGACTGCAGGGTCTTCCCGGACCAGACCCAGAAGCCGGAGGTGATCCCGACGATCATGGTCATCAGGTACTTGATCATGAACACGGTGAAGTCGGGCGTCATGGGGGCGAAGTTGTGCACCGGGCAGGGCACGGCGAAGCGCTTGCACGTCTGCATGTGCCAGGTGCGCTCCCAGTGCTCCCGGAAGGCCTGCTCGTAGAAGTAGCAGGCGATCACGATGGTGGCCGGGACCGTGTAGAGCACGCTGAACACGCCGATGCGCACCATCAGCTTCTCCAGCTTCTCCGTCTTGGTGCCGTCGTGCTTCATGATGGTGCGGATGCGGAACAGGGACACGAAGCCGGCCAGCAGGAAGGAGGTGCCGATGAAGAGGTAGACGAACAGCGGCGCCAGCACGAAGCCCCGCAGCGCGTCCACGTTGAAGATGCCCACGAAGCAGACGCCGGTCAGCACGTCGCCGTCCACCTGGCCCATGGCGAGGATGGTGATGGTTTTGATGGCCGGCACGGCCCAGGCGGCCAGGTGGAAGTACTGAGAGTTGGCTTCGATCGCTTCGTGACCCCATTTCATGCCGGCGGAGAGGAACCAAGTCAGAGACAAAATCACCCACCAGATGGAGCTGGCCATGCCAAAAAAGTACAGCACCATAAAGAGAATGGTGCAGCCCTCCTTCTTCGTCCCCTGGGCCACTGTTCTGTAGCCGTCCGGCGTAAACCGATCCACACACACCACTTTGTCTTCCAGGAAAAAGCCGGCCGCGTAGGCCACCGCCACCATGAAATAGCAGCCCGACAAAAAGATAATGGGCCGCTCCGGATATCTGAACCGCCTCATGTCCACCAAGTAGGTGAGCACCGTGAACAGGGTGCTCACGCAGCACAGGATCGACCAGATGCCCACCCACAGCCGGCCGAATTTCACCTCGTCCTCCCGAAAATACATGATCCCCGTCGGTCTGGTGGGCTCGCACGGGGCCCCGCAGTCCTTGACCCCCATAAATTTGTAGCCCAGGTAGGAGGGCACCTCCAGCTGCAGGGGGCAGGAGAACTGGTGGTACGCATTGTGCTGGGGCGGGCGTTGGTTCGGTCCGCCGAGGTTCGGGGGAAGGGTCACAGGGTCGGGCGCGTAGGGGGACGACGAGGAGGCCGGGCTGCCCGGTTCCGACGTGTTCTGGCCCACGCAGATCTCGCCGGCTCCGTGCACGGGGAAAGCCTCGCAGCGGAGGCGCTCCGGCCATTGAAAGCCGAATTTATTCATCAGGGCTTCACAGCCCTGCCGTGCCCGCTCGCACAGAGAGCGGCACGGCGGGATGGCCTGCTCCAGCACGGTGCACACCGGCGCGTACATCGAGCACAGGAAGAACTTGAGGTCCGCCGAGCACTGGACCTTCACCAGCGGGTAGAACTGGTGCACCTCCAGCCCGGCGTCCTCCTGGTTGGTGTGGCCCAGGAGGTTCGGCATGATGGTCTGGTTGTAGGCGATGTCGGTGCAGAGAGGAATGGAGATGGGCTGACAAAAACCGTGCTCCGGGATGGATATTCCACTTTCGCTGTTGTAGTGCTGAGCAGAAGCGGGCGAGAAAGACAGCCCGCACAGCAGCCACATGATCCGCAGCAACACGGAGCCAGTGGTAAACCTGGCCGCCGCCATAGTTGAGGAGGAGGGGGGAGGGAAGGAAAAACTTTGATCCAAGTAGGGCGACTTAGAAACGGCGAAAAACAAAAGAAAACTGCCGAAAATGTCCCAATACCGAACTTGCGCTGGAAATACTGCGAGTTGGCGTATCAGGGTCGACTTTTCTCTCGTAATTTATGAAGATAAATCCAAGTGAAACGTTCGTCGTGTCATGACTTCTTAATGGTCTTTGTAAGTGACTCCAAGCAGTCCACTCTCGCTCCCATTCCACTGAAAATTCACCTTGAAAGTCCCCCTTTTCTCGGAGTAATGCAAAGCTGAACGCTGCCCGTGTGCCACACGCTCGCGCGCGGTTCTCTCAAGCGCCACGCGATCAAAAACTAAAACCATAAAAAGGCTTAAATTTCCATCGTTTTTCGCCTTCGCTTCACGCAGAGCGTCGGTTCACATGCTGGGCGGTTGGAAGTCCAGAGGCTCGCTGCTCTCCTCACTCCGTGCAGATTCCACCGGTTTCCAGGCGCCCGTTCCATTCACAAGACCCCCACCGACAGGGCGCAGGGCGCCTTGAAACCGGTGCCGCGCCTCAGCCAATCCCAGCATTTGTTTTCCTACAGGACTCGTTCTTGATTGGCTTCTACTCCCCCACCGCCGCAAAATATGTTACAGTAATTACATTACACCGGAGATTTTTTCACCAAAAATAATGAGTTTATTTTCTGATTAGCTTCTCAAAAATCAGAGCATTTTTGCTCGTGGTTGCATTTGTTGTCACATTTTATTAGGCTTGATGAAGCCTAAATACACTGTACCAGCAGAGATTTTGTGAGAACCCCTCTAAAAATGAGGTGAAGAAACTGAGGTGACCCTGGATTGCACCAACTTGTCTTGAATAAGGTGGCTGCGACATGTGATGGGAAGAAAAACGTGGAATTCGTTTCACTGTTGTACTCTTCCGATTGCCAAAATAATCTGACTAATTTTGAATTTTATCAGCAATAAAATAACCTCATGAATTTTTGAAAAATATTGTGGATGTAATCCATCTTTAATCCCCCAATGACCAAAATAGGGCTGATCATTGTATTAGATGCATATGTTTGTCAATGTCTTCAAAGTCTGAAATAATTCCTGTGAAAAGGAATTTGCTAAATATTTGAGGTCCAGTCTGTCTGGAAACTAACCTCCCGTAGCCCACACTCACAATATCTTAAGGCTAGTCAGTGAATACCGATGCCTCTAATCTTTACCACGTTTTGAGCAGTGATTATAAATTGGTACCATCTGACTGGTGATACAAGGTTTTACGATTTAATAAGGTTAGAGAAGCACTCCTTTGTTCACCAGTCAATCCCCTGGAGTTAAATCTGACATTTAAAGTCAGAACAAGTGTACACCGAAAAACAGGGATACACATGTGCCTGTCTTTTGTAACTTTAAGGTTAAGATTTATTGTTAGTAAACTGTAGATGCAAACTTCAAAATTAGCAATTTGTCAATTGTAAGGTTTACAATTTTATTCATCCCTGAAATGCTCATAGCCAAAGTTTTCAGATGTTTCTAGTGAACCTTGTTTGAGCTGCAAAAACAGGGATGGTAAAACAGTTAAAGGGGAACTAAGTACAATCCTCACTAGTTATTTCGTCCTACTCATCATCCTTTAAGTCCAGTGATTGCACTCGTTCTCTGTCACATAAAGTTTTATCTGCATCTATTAAAGTATGCAGCAGTGACTTTGAGTTTCCCCATCACAGAGCCTCCACACATCGACACTTTCTCTGTGTGGAGCATGTAAACACTCTGCAGCACAGTGAGTAAACCATGAAAAGCACTTTCATGAAACCCAAATGGATTCCAGCATCCTAACCACTCAACCACAGAAAGTACCTGTTGCTGTTTGAGTGTTTAGGAGTTTTGTTCCAAACAATCAGATGCAGCTTCCTCGCTGACTCGCGAGGGATGAGAAAGGAACGGCAGCCAAGGCAACGGTAATTTGGATTGGCAGCGTGATCGATTTGCTCAAAAGGCGACCGAGTGTGGGAGGTGTAGGCGGATCCTTTGCGGCCCTCGCTGCATTTGGTGTATTTCTACCCCGAGTGGGATAAAAGAGGGGTGGGGGTAGGTTGCAGTGGGGGAAGGGACAGGAAGAAGAGAGAAGGTCGAAGAGGGCACGGGGAGAAGGAAAAGGAGACAGAGCAGGGGGGGAGAAACTGAACCAAAAGGAAAAGGCAGGGGAGTTCTCTGCTGAAAAACAGCCAAACTTTGTCCGTACAGATTTCTGACAGACCACACAAAGATATGCCTTCATGTTTTGCTGTAAAAATACCCCTCCCCATTGTTAGGGATTTTTGCGCTGCCTCTGTAACAGACTGAGGGACTGCTAAAAAGCCTGGAAAAGTGGGTCAAACTTTGTGAAAGTCTTCCAAGACAGGGACAACTCGGTCTCAATCAACTATGGAGTTAATTATTGCAGTTTTCCGTCGCCTCTGATCTTGATACATGGAAATGATTATGATCGACCCTCAAAACTTAAAACCTAAACTCACGCTGCTAAGTTTTTACAAAAGCGATTAAACAAACTGGAAACTGAGTTTACCATCAAACAAAAGGATTCATGTTACAGTTTAAATCACAGCTTATATTCCAAACCAAAGGAGAGCTGTTCTTCGGGCTAGATGCCGTCCAAAAACTTATTTTAGGTGTTGCTTGAATTTGTTAAGCTTCTGAACAGGCTTTATGGGGCAACAGCTCAGGTTTTAGCTATTTTAACAAGAATGCTATAAAATACTGAGCTATGACTAACAATTGCTGATAAAAAAAAAAAATTGACCCATGTCTGGCTGCCGTCATTAACAGTAGACCAGTTTTGTGCAAATGATGCAAAGGTTAAAAAAACAAAAGAAGAAGTTATTTTTAGTGAAGACTTTAAGACTTTTTTGAGGTGTTGAAGATGACATTTTTTGGACAGTAAGCTCCATTACCAGTGTGAACGACTCAGACCTTATTGTGGTGGAGACACTTTATCAGTTTGCGTCCTCCGGGACACACGTGTGCTCAGAGAAGTCCTGGGAATCAAGGATTTGTGAACCAAAAAAGAAGTGAAACACAAGGTTGTCACTGGGAATCCAACACAGCTCAATGACTTGCGCGAATCTACTGGTTAGATTGGTCGGCCAGGGTTTGGTTGAGCCTCTCCGAGCTGTTAGGCAGCTGTGTAATAATTAAAGACTCTCAGCCATCAAAGCTATTGATCTGGGTTGTTGTAAGTAGACAGGGATTTGTCAAGGGAGTGTTTGTCGAGGGCTATCTGATCTGGGCTGCTGCTCGAACGGCTGCGTTGTTACACAGTAGAATGAATGGATGGATGGAAGCAGAGGTTATTAAATAAATATTTGATAGGCCTTGTTTGTGGAAACCCAAAGGATTTTAATGAATGATCCACTCCATAAAGCAACAAAGATCTGTAACTGCAAATTCAATGAAATTAAAACATCCCAGTGATATGTTTTTTTTTAATTTCATGCAAGGTTTTGCATGAGACCTTTAATAGTGTGATGGTCTTGACGGTGTAGAGGCATCCAGCTGTAGGAGCCCGTGCAATGCTATACTACAGAACTAGGAACTCTGGAGGAGCAGCAACCTGCTCGCCTGACTTTCTCCCACCCCCGTAAATTATCCTCCAACCTCCTGCCCAGCATGTATGTCACTCGTATTGCTTGAGGAGGCAATCATGTAAAGTAATCTGGAAGATGGAAGTTGTTTCCTGACCGTGAGCTATTCGTGCAACTCGACATTTCAGGTTTATTTGCACGTTAGGAACTTATGTAACCACCAAACATGACACCGCCTGTGGCAACACGTAAATCAGCGCTAACACACATGCTTGTCATGTTGTCACACCGTCAAACGAATGAGGAATCAATAGCGATGTCAATAATAATGTATAGGCCCCTCACATGCCCTCCAGGTCCGGAGCTGCCCCACGGCCCCTGTTGAAGCTCCGCCCCTGCTGATGCTCCGCCCCTTGCAATCTAAAGTTTTGGTAGGATCAGGCTTCATAAAGGGAAGGTTGATTCTGGTCAAACTTAAGTCGAAAAAATGTTTTATCGGATCAGCACATTAAAACCTCACAGGGAAAATCATAAACATGCTTGTGTTTTCACAAAATATGTATTCCTTGTTCTAAAACGAAGAAACAAAAGTAGTTTCAAGTGAGTCCTAAATTTAGCTTATCAGCAGCAGTAACAGTATTTTTTTTTTTTTTTTTTGTTAAAAACAAATGTGAAAAAAACTTTTTTGGTTTATATCAAGTCATTTTGTGTTTTGGATGAAATCCCAGCCGCTTTGCTTCAAAAATTGATTTCACATGCTGACAGCAGACATGAATGACCAATAAAGGATGATTTGATTCTGCGATTCAGGCTGTTTTTTTTTTTTAGAGCTTCAAGTAAAAGCTCTTGAATCAGAATGGTCACAGCTGTCCAACGCAGTGAATGCCCCTCCACCACTCCTCACGCGGACAGTAAAAACATGGATTTAGTGGGAATTCGTGTGAAGTTGTGGTAACACTGTGGTGTTTTAAAAGGCCCCCTGTCCTTCTCCCTCTGTCTGTGGTGTAAGACGGAGCAGTTAGCGGCCACAATAGGTCAAATGGGACCCACTCCGTCATCTTCAACTGGAGCTGTTTGTTTGTGCGTGTGCGTATGTTTGTGGACAGTGTCTGCAGTGGTCAAGCAGATGTGGGCAGCCCAGCAGGTTTCCAGACAGTCAGCCACTGTTTGCACGGCAGTCGGCTGCAGCTGGACGTTTACTGAAGGGATGAGGAGGGAGGGGGGGATGAAAAAAAAGAAAGAGGTTAGACAAACAACAACCAAATTTACAGTGCAGTAACGTGAGATATACACAACAAAACAGAGTCTGATGGTTTGGACTGTGCTCGCTCGGCTGTGACCACCATGTAAAGTATTTGAGCTACCATGTGAAACCCAACACTGAACAACTATTTAGATGTTCAGCTGAAGGGGGGGTGGGGGGGTGAGGGGACACAGCTTAGTTGTGTTTGAGGAGGTTTTCAAGTTTGAGGACAGCTTACAGGACATGTTGGTTTACCAGGTCGGTCCAGACAGCATGTTAAGTGTTTCCAAGGAATCCAGATTGAATCCCAGACTTGTGCTCCATTATGAGTCGCTGCCAAATGCTTCACTTTTGTGGCGAGGCGCAACTTGGGCTTTGTTACAAATCTGAGAATCATTTCACGCTTGTGTGGTCAAATAGTCGATGCTGATTAATACGTCTGCATCAGTTCAAAGCTCTGTTTCTCTCATGAGATTACACATGTGGATTTAGCTGACAACTCATAGGGTGTGGCCGTCATACTTCACTGATAAGTCTCCTCTTTGGATCTCCTCTCACTTTGACAAATGGGAGTCAGTTCAATGCTGTTTGACCAGTTTATGCCTGTGACATTTCTAAGGTCTCCTCCAATTCTTTATGCTTTAATGCTTTCTTATGTCAGATGAAAGCATGTATGAGAAAACACCCAATAACGACTCTGCATGTGAACTGTGCTGCTGTGTGGCCAAAACTTAATAAAGAAGCTCCGCTGACAGCGCCGAGTTAAACTCATATTTGTAACTTGTAGTTTTGACTTTACAAGTCACGGCTTTAACTCTCAGTTCATTCATTTGTGACTCTGCGTCCACAGCAGGCGGCTGTTTTGAGAGGCTGAGTTCAGAGAACACACAGACAGATCCAGTTAGCACCTAGCCGGTAACACAGAGGAGTATTTAGTAGCTAAACAACCAGACATGTCCCCCAGGAGCTAATCGAAAGTAACAGCTAAAAAAAGACACCGAATATTAGATTTACAGTCAGTCACGAGGCAGACACCTAATTTCAATTTCACATGGGCTCAGCGAGACAACTTTGGCAACTTACAAGGTGATGGTAGCTCGCAGTGGTAACAGTTCCTAAAGCCTCAGAAACAAACAAACTGTGTTATGATTTTGGGACATCAGTAACCTCAAAGTTTGGATTACTGGAATATAGGCAGGAAAATATTTAAGTGAGGTTTCATACCAGAAGTCATGGTCCTAAAAGCAAATAGAGTTTATTCTATTATCTCAATTACTGTACCCTTTTTCCTCTTTGGCTTGTCTTGTCTGATTTTGCTATGTCGTTGGGTGTATATATATAGCATTACAGAAGTATGTGTAGGACACTGGTTTGAGTGGGGGGAGGGGAGATCAGCCATAAGAAGCCGAGGGAGCAAGAGGGAGGAATGCGGGCAGCTGGTTTGTGTCCGTCACTGCAACACAGAGAGTCTACAGTACTGCACTACACACACACACACACACACACACACACACACACACACATACACACATACACACACGCACACACACGCATACACGCATACAGGAAGGGATGAAAGAGCGATTTATTTGGACCAACAGAGTGTGCGTTCGGTGCTGTGGCAGGCAGCAGGAAGCTTGCTGGCTGACATCTCAACTGCTTCGACATAAACTGCTGCATGCGCCCCGAAAATTTCATACTTTACATCACACACAGAGTAGTGCCTTGAAAACCAAATGCAGTTGTGTAGAAATGAGGTTAAACGTAACTAAGCTTCTCTTGTAACCAGTTTGCTCAACAATTCAAGGCTCAAACTTAAAAGTCTGACTTGAGGTGAATAATGATAAACATTTGGCTTCCACCATTAGTTGTGTATGTTTGAATTACTTGCTGATATCTACCTAACATTTACCTTTAATTCATCACAAAGACAATGCTAACATGCCTGTGATAAGTAGATTTAACATTCATGCCTATTGGTACGCAAGATTTGCATGCTAATTCGAACATTTGCTAATTAGCAGCGAGCACAAAGTGTGGCTGGGGTGAATGAGAATTCCATGTATGTTATCTTATAATCAACCAACTTGCATTTTAATGATGTGGTTGTGCTTGAACTGGGAATAACAAAGTTAGTATCTATCTCGTATTTATTGTGCAGTGGTTTCATAGTGTTAACTTTACAGAGTTCATTAGTGGAGCAGTACACCAACTTCACTGGTTTCTACTGACATAATGAGAAAAATACAGCATCCATTGTTTAAAAAAATGGAAAAAAACAAATAAATGTAGTGACAATACTGACAGAAACATGTACATGTCTGTGAGCTCCAACGTAATGTAAAACAGTACAGGGTACCACCATTTGGAAGCCATAAAGCATGATATAATAACATCAAGGCATGACTCAGTGACATACGAAGCACAGCATTTAGCAAGTAGCGCGTAGCCTGTAATTGGAGATGAGTATCAAATTAGTGCAGGTCTAAAGTGTAGCCATGAGGTGAGAGACCAGAAACCTGTCAGAGCCCACAGGTCCGAGCTCTGACACTGATACTGACTGCCAGATGGCAACGGGGTAAACAGTTTGTGCACTGGGTGGCATAGATCATCATATGGGCTTTCCACACTCACAACTTGTGTGGTAGGAGTCCGACGTGACAGGGAGCTCCCTGCCAAAGGTCCGCTCCACTGTTCTTACCGAGAGTCCTGCGGCTGTGAGCGGGGCGCTGCCAAACCAGAGATGCAGCCATGTTCTCAATGGTGCATCTGTAAGAGATTTTGGAGCGGGGGCTGCTCCCATGCCAAACTTCTCCAAGGCTCCCAAAAGGAAACTGAACAGTTTGACCATGTCTGAGGGAACGTCTGGTGATGTGCACTCTGGCTAACTTGTAATGGCTGACCCTCTCAGCGGGGACGCGGGGGCCTCCTGCAGCTTCCTGTGGCCCACTATCGTCTCTTTGGTCTTGTTGATGTTGGGACGGGGGTTTGTTTGTCATCACACCCACTCACCAGGCCTTCCACAACAATCTGGCTTTATGTCACCTGACAGCAGTGATGAGGAGGAGGTGAGTTTCCAGTTCTCAGGTCTCGGGGCCTCTTTCGACAGGAAGTTGTGGATCCCGGTGCAGAAGGAGGTGTGAAGTTCCCACTCCGTCTTTCTTGGTTTGTAGGCGACGCTCTCAGATTAGATTAGATTGTTCCAGTAATGTAAATTGATTGAATGTATCTGGCTAGATAGTCAGATGTTAAGTGTTATCAGGGCACTTTAACGTGATACCGATGAATTGCTGTTACGACATTTGAGTCCCCATAAATGTGTCAGTCTCCTGTGACTGGCAGCGGTTTCTGTTTGGTCACTACACCTCTGAACAGGTATACTGAACTGGTTTATCAGCTTCGAAATAGCACAATGGTGATATGATCTGACTTCCCAAAGGCAGGCGCTGAGAGAAATGCGACGAGCGCCGGTCCTGTGCGTGTATACAGGCAGTAAAACGAGCGTCCCCGACGAAACCGAGAGCTGCCTCCTCAACACGCATGTTTTCCAAAACCACTGAGTCCCCGTCAGTGTTTATCCACACTGTCGGGTTTTTTCTGTAAGTGGAGGAATGAACAACACAGTTGGAAGTAGAAGAGGCTTGCTACTGTGCTTAAAATGAGTTTTCAGGAATCCACATGCTTTAGTTTTTTTCTTTAACTCTTCACCTCTTTAGTTCAAAGATTCAAGGTTGTATTTTCAATTGAATTTTTTGGATTGTGAACATCATTTACTGTGTTAAAGCTGATAGAACGGGATAAAAAAATGTTTTCTATCAATTTGTCATGTGGTCCCTCCAAGAAGGCCTCTGATTGGTTCTCGTACTTTCTGCTGCAGTTCAACGACGCCAAACGTACAACTGTCATATTAAATTATCTTTACCATTAACAAGAACAAGGAGAACTTTACATTCCGGTTAGCCGCGATAGCCCTGATTACAGGAACAGCAAACCTTCCCAGGATCATGTAAGGACACTTAAGGAGTTTAGCCAAACTACATTCACAGAAGAATCAAAAGACACATTCCACTTGCATTGTTGTAGCAGAGCAGAAGTACGAAAAGACCCGCCTGTAATATACTCCTAAAAGTACGACAAACTTAATGCTTTGACCCAGTTTTTTTAAGTGACATCACTCTGAGCTAAGATGCTAATTAATCACAGCATAAATTCCCCCAAAAGTTTTTTCCTTTAAAATGTGAAAGCAATCAATGCTGTTTTTGTAACAACTAATGAAAAAAAAAGAAAAACATAAATTTTTACTGATTTAGTCTCAGAGTGAATGTTTCATTTAGTGCCTGTTTTTTTTGCGCAAAGTTGCTTGAAGAGTTGTTTTTAATAAAAGCTATAAAAGTCCTCAAATGCACACGATGATCTTTTGAGGTGAGACATTTCTGCCTCCTCTGAGAGCTTTGCTGGTTGTTTACCTCAAAAGGTTCTGATATGTCGTGTTGTGGCTGCAAACATGGAGCGCAGCAACAGAAAAACAGCGCAGTTGGAAAGCACCTCGGAACAAAACCCTGAGAATAAACAGAGTTCGTCAAGGACTGATTGTAAGACGCGCTCATGCGAGCATGCCATCAAGTAGAGTGCAACACACTCACACAAAGGAACAAATCAAAATCACAACCAAGAGGAAAAATGAATACAAAAAGAGAAGGCACTTTAAAACACAGCTGGACTGGCGTCCAGATGATTGTACAAACAATCAGACGGCTAATGCTTGTGTCATAACAGCTCTGCGTGCGTTACATGACAGCTGTGTTACACCGGGCGAGTTTGGATTGAGTTAAGCAGTCTCTCACTGACCCTCCCCCACGGATCACACACACACACAAAAGTCTTGGGGGTGACGTGCTAATTGATGCAAAGTAATGGAGGGGCTGAATTCACAATGGCTGCCCCGCCAGGCTTTACACAGAGCCCGTTCGCTCCCAGGGTTTATATCCTGCGACAGAGTTTATGTGTTTTGAGCGCTTTACGGCGTGGTTTTGATCGTGAAGCTATATTAAAAAAAAGAGACTGAAACCAAGAAAAACCGGGAGGAAAGTGTAGAAGGAGACGGGCGAGAATTGGGAGAAGGAATGGGATTAGGAGAGGGAGGGGGGGTGGGGGCCGCCTCCTGTGGGTTTGAGGCCCCCAACACCCAGCTGTGTTCATCACCTTGCACTGCAGGGGACACACACACACGCACTACTGTGATCATCCCTCTGTGGGAGTTTGACCCGAGCCAGATGGTCAACGCTCTCTCTTTTTATGACTCTCTTTTTCTGTCATGTCCACACCAGGCCAGCATTTTTCACACCCGGAAAAAGAAAAAAGAAAAAAAAAGAGGTAAAACTGAGCTCTTCAAATACACTCCCCAGACCGGGTACATTTCAAAACACTGGTCTTGCGTTGTGGTGTGAACGAGGCAAACAATGCCAAGTCAATGATCTATCAATAACACGCTCATTCTGAGTGCCCTCATTTAACAGCCGGCAAATAAATCAAATTTGCCAACTCCGTCTACTGGACAGCTAGTTGATGGCCGAGTTGTAACTGTGCATTTGCACTTGTACAAATCTAAACAAGAATAATTATAACTGCAAAATTTGCTTGAAATTTTTGTTGGGAATGAAAATTTGTAATTGTTTAATTTTGTTTGGTTTTTTAGTTCTCAAAGTACTAACTTGTATATCTTTACGTATATTTATTTTGCAGGTTCTAAAGGGGACTTGTGAAAAAAACCTTTAACTTGAAATCCAAATTTTGAAACAATGTGAAATACATGAACATCCCCTTCATATTTACTGAAAGGTGTTATTTTATAAAACTGATTTTCATTGATGGATTGTCTTCTCATCTTCAGACCACCTGATAGGTTGTATTTTTCCATGAATCAGTCTGAACTTTGCTTGGTTGCAACATGTGGTACAGTCTACAGAGCCCTGGGTTGCTTGGGGGGGCCTTCTGCTGGAAGCTTGCATGTCCTCTACGTTAGCGCATGACTATTGTTGGCCTGTTGAGGTAATTGTTGACTGCGAACTGCTTGTAGGTGTGAATGTGAGTGAGTATGTGACGGTGTGTTTCTCTCTGGTTGCCCTGTGATGTGCTGCTGACCTGTGAGTGTCTGTCTGCCGCTTCACTAATCACAGCTTAAATTGACAAGTTAGAAAGGGCACTAACGCAGGATGGATGACGTCCTGATGTGAAGAAACTTCTTCTGTACTCAACAAAAGACTTTAGAGTGGCTAATGAACATATATGTTGTTTTTCATGAGGTCAAGTCATTTCCATCCGGAGCAGTCTACGTGTGAAGATCATGCCAAATTACCCAGTGCCTGAAATATTCTTTATCAAGCTCCAGACATGTGTTTTCAATGTTCTCTAAATATACTTGGTGCGCACGCACACACGCACGCACG
>JAUESE010000027.1:6700224-6710704 GCA_032274725.1 Malacoctenus triangulatus
GTGTGTGTGTGTGTGTGTGTGTGTGTGTGTGTGTGTGTGTGTGTGTGTGTGTGTGTGTGTGTGTGTGTGTGTCAAAATTCCTGGAGCTGACTGGACAGTGTTGGGGCCGCAGGAATGCCAGCCATGATTCAGCACATTGCCTGCATGTTTGGGGGGGAATGACAGTGGCAGCCCACTAAAGCCTCAAAATACAAATGTGTGGCTGAAGATGGAACCAGATTGGACACCTTCTTGATGGATCATACGAACTACATGTCAAGTGCTTCTGATGGAGGAAACCTTGACCGTCAACACAAAATACTTTTGTTTCTCACTTGAATTTTTGGTCAATCAAAAATGCTTTGTTTATTTTCATAAATCATAGTTGATACCGAAAGCTTTCTCAATATGTTGGAATTCTATAATATAGGTATAATCCAGCAATATTTATTCAAGCTGTTAGATGTTTGGTCCTTGTTTAGGTCTCATAAAATACCCAGGAATAACTTACATGGGGTGAAAGGCCACCAGACACTCCTGTTGTTTACTATTGTTCAGCCTAACAAATAAATCACCATGATATGGCTCGGAGAACAAACAAAGGCCAGGCGAGTGGCGGGAAAACAGCACAGTACTCCCTGTTTCTTTCTCTACTTGCATTTTTCTAATAGTCTCAATGAAAAAGATTATGTTAGGACTTTTGTTTTTGCTAAAAGAATAAAAATAAACCTTTTATCTTCTGCAAAGTAAGCTCTTTGTTTTTTATCTTGAAACTGTTAGTTTCACAGATACAAAAATGTGAAAAAAAGAGGATCAACATTCCTCCAAAGTACTTTCTTTGTGGGAAAGTGCGAGCTGGGGAAAAAAAGGGAACTCGTTTTTGGCATCAACATGGTTTCTTCTTTCTGTAATCTTTAAAAAACACAATAGGCAATAAGATCAGGATCTGTTCTTCATCAAGGTTAGAGCGTCCTGGGAAAGTGTGAGTGCCTTTGAGTGTGTTCGGGTCAGGAGGGCAGTTTTCTCGTAGATGAAAGGCTCACTAAAAACACAATCCATTATCATCCATTACAGGCCATTAGTTTCCCTGCTGCACTCTTAAGTGAAACAATCCTGTTTATTGATGGAAAAATAAACCATCAGCAAGAAGGAGGCCGAGATGAACAAAATCAATGACGCATCTGCATAAAGCCCCCGAATAAGCATACAGACACGCAGCACGCGAAACTATAGGTGATCTGCAGAGAGATGCACCTGTGGGGGGTGGGGGTGGGGGGTTTGTATTAACCTCGACTGCACAGCCAGACACAGAAACACACACAAGTCCTCGTTCAGTTTCCTTTTTCCCATTCATGCTTGTGCCGGCCGGCTTAAAAAGACACGGTAAATATTCAGCAGCGCGTAGCGGGGTCCCCACCTTCCCCCCCTGCTGCTCTCACACAGCATGTTGCTGCTCTGCTGTGTTCTGGTGCTCTCTGGCGCGGTCTGCGTGGTAGGGATGGGGGAGGTGTCAGCAGCATAACAAATAACAATCACTGTTTACTTTTCGTGCATCTCTTTCGTGAGGGGCCAAACACAGAGTAATATATAGAAAAAAAACTATACCGGTATATAAATTTCAATATATACAGCTACAAAAACACAGCTGAACTTTACGAAGACATCGGAGCAATCCTTATGAGCGGTGTCTTCTTACATATCCCGAGATCTTTTACTTTGCTGCCTTGTCTAAGAAAACACAGAAAGCTGATAAACAATGACACCTTCTTTGACAAAGAATTGTATAAACTGGATTCTATCAAAATTCTTTCTGTTTTTAAACTCAGCCAGAGGTGGATAGTTTATTGCTGTGTCAATAGTAGAGGTACAACTTTCCCTCCTCCTGATGGCTCAAAGAAGCATTTGAGAGGTGATGGACGACTGTAACTGTGTGCTTTGAGTTTGACAACAAATCAACTGTGCAGAGATACAAGGTATGGTGCGCAGTAAATAAACAGCCAAGACTGCTGAGGACTGAGCAATATGGGCCTGCTGACTGAGGGCCAACAGACAAATGCACATTTGAGTTTTTTTACATTTCTGTTAAGGACTCAGCACATCATGAATGTATGAAAATCCCAGATTGTGTCATCAATTGTCAACAAGTCATTTAAATGCATAGTTTCAGGTGAAGCTGTTTAGAATAGGAGTTACATGAAAGCTTTTAGCTTTCAAACTTTATTGTAACTACCTACAAGTATTAAAGATGTTGTAACACCTATTTTAGGCCGACTGCTAAACAACAGAAGTATCTAAGCATCGGGCCTTTAGTATAAACTGATCCAAGTCAACACACAGTTACAAATAGTATCGTAATAATAACACAATGGGAGGTTTAATCAGAGCTGAAAAAGTGAGTGTCTCAGCTCAGTCTGGTTCCATCTGGTCCAGTCCGCTGTGCCCTCAGTAGTCTAAACCAGCTTCAGCAGACCTGACTAAGTTGGGTTGGGTCAGCTTGGGTCACTTCCGCTGCGTGTTGTGAATTTTGGGGATCTCGCTGATCTCCACACAATGACCAACGGGCCCTGCACACAGTGGCTCCCTGCACTGCCAGGGGCAAGATTACATTCAAAACAGCCAGCAGCAGAGATAGCCATCACGCTGCCAGCCGGCACACATTCCCCTGAGCTTTCACATACTTAAAAACACACGCACACATTGACACACACTCAATTCAGACCACCAGTAGCTCTTCATTTGGAGTAAAAAAAGGGAAAATTCACAGGCTCCTCCAACCACTGTGGAAGATTCTTTTGCACAGCAGGAAGCTTTTCTAGTTTTTGCAGTGTCTTTACTGCCTTTCTCCCACGGTGCATTGCAGAATCCCTCGTTTTACAACCATTGAAATGAATGATTGGTCATTCATTAAGACCAAAGGGAAACTTCTGACAACATGTGGCACTTTCTGATACACTGTGTTCATGCTTCCTCTAAAACAATACCATTAATATATAGTAACACAATTATTAAAACAGCCAGGTAGTGAAGTGATAGCTAATCTACCCATCCTAACTTTCCTGAAGGATTTTAATTATTAGTTAACATCATATTGCCATGAAGCCTCTTTCTTTTTAGCATCAGTGTTTCTAATGTTACTGGTGTTTGTTTCTGGAGGCTGCACTGCTCTCAAAACCAGGTACTGATGCATAATACAGGTGTGGAATGGAAATTGTGATGCTTTTGTGCATCAGGTGGCAGCAGTGAGTTTCTGTATTACCCAGTTTGCTGCCAGACTAGTTTTTTTGTTTTCATTTTAAATTTTGCTCTGGTAGATTTGCAGTAATTATCAAGCATTCCAGTATGTGTTGAGTTTACAATCTATTGAAATATATAATAAAGATAAAAGGTGAAACAATAGCCGACCTTATTTTGCTATTTCGCAACAAATCCATTAGCTTTGGGAAAAGAGACATTGAAAAGTTCCAGATTGAAATCTAAATCAAGTGGGATGTTTTTTGTTTTGTTTTGTTTTTTAACAAACCAAAGCTGCAGTCGAAGTCGATTAGTGCTCTAATTTCTATTATCCAGGCACTGAAGAATTAAGCTTGTCAGCAATTTCTGCTAAGCAGCTGACATTACATCACCACACATTACCAGACCATTATCAGAATTACAAAAAAAAAAAAGTGAGACACAAAAAGAAATAGATCAGTCAGACTTGTACATAACCTGGTAGAAAGAGACAAGTGTGTAGTTATCCACATGATCTTATTATAGTGCCCACTCATATTTCAAACATTTTTCCACAAGCTACTAAACGTTTGCTGCTTTGGTCTAAATCTGTGTTAATGGTCAATAGACTGGTGCAGTCAATCAGTAGTAGTCTGCCACAGTTGGAGTACCCACCCAGTCTGAGCACATCCCATTACTGACTTGTCAGCACAGATAGAGCAACTGACACCCTCCCTCATTCAGAGGCTCCCTTCTCACACGCAGAGAGAAACACTTGGGTTGATACGGTAAAGGGAGCCTGCTGCTATACAGCTGTGCCTGAGGAGGTGATTTATGAGAGCGGGGTGAACCCACACGTTAAACCTTGAAATATGTTGGCAAAAGAAACACAGACAGTCACAGGAGCTGTGCCACCGCTGATACAGTTGACAGATCTCTGTTACTGAGCAAACGTTCGAACATTCCTTCCAGACAAAGAGCAGAGATGATGCTCTATGTCATAGCAACAGCTCTCCTGAAGTGACTCAACAGGTCCAGTCATGTACCGTACTTCAAATAAACTGCAACCATTTATAAACAAAGTAATGGCTGTAACATTAACGATGCTAAAAATAGCCTTTTTACTGCAAGAGGAAAATGAAGGGGAATTTGTTGTAAATGTGGTGGAGAAATGTTATTCAATATTGGAGTTTAATATCATCTCAATACACTTGGACATGAAGTTGAAAACAACCTCAACATTTTCAAAGCACACAATGCAATTACAACAAGCACTAGTGAGTAGTGAAGAGAAAGTGTCAGTAAAATTGATCCTAGTACCTCAAAAGGGCTTAAGATAAACTTCAGCTCTGCTACAGTCAGATACATGCAATTTTAATTCAACAGGACTTCCCAGTAACTTAAGTTAAAAAATGAATTAAAAGAAATCACTTAAGGTGTTAGATCTTTCAAGTGAATGAAACATGAGTAATGTAAAAACAAATCTGATGGAGGCAACGCTGAAGAGACATCTGTACAATCACTGCAGTAAAAAGGAACCAATTCCCACACTGGAATGAATCACAAACGGAGGAGGCTGCTGGCAGCTGGGAAACATTCATTATGGATGTTTCACTATTCATGAGTGAAGTTTGCACTGCATTAAGATCTGCCGCAACAGTCATGAAGTACGAGTGACATTTTTTGAATGAAGCACCGTCACTGAAGAGTAGCCTGACCTCAGTGAAAGTAGTGAGCTATTAAATTTGCTATGAAGCTTTTTGATACGACATTTATTTTGTGCACAGCTCTGTCTTATGGAGACTTACTTTTATCAAAATGATAAAAAATTTATACTGACTAAACCGAATAGTTCTTCTGTAGTATAAAGATCTCAAAATGGAAATCAACAGGATGCACTTGTGATCAAATGTCCACATACAGACAGTGAATGTTTTGAACCTTTTACAGGACAGGTCTGCTTCAGTCTCAGAGGTTTACATCGGCAAATGTGTGTATTGCATGAATGAACGTATTAATAAGGATGCTAACTTTCCAGAACAATCAACCACCACCCTGAACCGTGACAGCAGGTAACCGAGACAGAACTTAACTATGTGCAGACTTCAGAGACTTCCTCTCATTTGAAACAAGGGCTTTGGTGTGGCGCTTACGCTACTGATCAAAGACAATAATCCACCTGATCCCACATAGATTTCACATTCCTAGGAGTTAAAAATCATGTGATAACACAAGTCATCCCTTGCAATTCATCTGACTGATTGATACAGACAAACAAAAAGAGAAACACCAGCCATGTCACCTATCATTCTCATCTCTTCAATTTGAGTTTTTCCCTCATTTAGAGCTCAAGTAAGCTAAACATCCTGAAAGCCAATTTAGTAGGAGAATGAGTAAAGCTTTTTTTTTTGAAGTCAGGAAAAAAGGCTTAGGATTGTTAGGAGTGACTGAAATGTGAACAATTTCTTGCTGCTGCAAAGTGATTAAAATTCCTGTCCAGCCTCAAAATGAGTTCTTAAAACTAACTGGGAGGACATTCCAAGGGATTTTCGGTTCACTCTGGAAAGCAAAGCTCTTAAAAACAACCAAAACCCTTTCAGTGACAAAAATAATAGGGGTTCCACACTTCACCCATCAACAAGTCACCTAGCCTTGTGTCATCATGGGTGAGCTGTGACGTTAAAGTTTGTCAACAGTATACGAGTCATTGATTCAACAATCACACAACTGTCACTTTGATTCCTGCCTTTCCAACAGCAAAAAGTGCTGAGAGCGTGTAGGGTGAACTGTGCACCCAGCAGAAATTGTGCTCCGTAAGGCAGACAGTCTGGATCCAAGCAAAACGGGCATGTGAGGTAAAATGTCGAATCACTGAAGCCACTTGATAAAGACAGGAGACATCACATCCAGCTGAGCGCTGTTCTGTGTCTCATAGACGAGACGGGCAGAACTCAGCAGAATGGCTGCTGTCAGATGGCAATTAGGGAAAATAACACTTTTCACCACTCGTATCTGCTGCAACAACCAGTGAAGTGATTCAGCCTGAAAAACTCAGGACACCAAGTTTGATCATGAATGCACATTCAAAAGTAGAATCCATTTTGATTGCAGAAGAGTAGCAACATTTCTGTCATTTGGGAACTCTCAATGATTAACACACATTAAACAAAGAGCAAAAGAGAGGAGCTAATGAAGTATCTTACCCATCTTCCTCTCCATCGACAGTCTTGAGACCAGCTGGTGCAGTTAAGGCACTGGCGGCGGCGCTGTTGCCCTCGGTTTCGTGACCCTGGCCAGTGTTGGATCCAGATCCAGCCTCCCCTCCAGTAAGCTTGGGCAGGCCCAACAAAGCAGACTGGTGCTGGAGGAGCAGTCGCTGGGCATCCTGCAGCTGAGTGGTGGTGAAGTTGGGCAGACTAGCATAAAGGACACTGGCCTGGGCAGCATGAGCGAGGGCCTGTGCACTGCTGTGGTCCTGGGACAAATTAACAGATGAAGGCTGACTATGGGGAACACCTGGAAGGGGCATCCGGCCACTGTTCCCAGTGTTGTGAGCCTGGGGCTGAGCCTGATGATCGCTCTGGGAGTTGAGAGGAGGCACACTTGGTGCAGATGCTTGGTGGGCCGGAGGGGGCAGCTGTGCACTCAGGCCCTGGTTTTGGATCTGTGTCGGGAGAGACTGTGGTTTCTGCTGCTGGCAGTCCAGATGGCCTGGATGGCTCTGTGGCTGCTGGCCTTGACCCGCGATACCGACATGAGAAGGCATGCTGGGGGCCTGATGAGATGAGGGCTGACTGTGCAGAAGTCCCTGTGTCTGTGACGGACCCCCCATCAGTTGGCTAGCTCCGTTGAGTTGACCAGAAGGTGCTGATCCAGCTTGGGTTAGAGGTTGAGACGTCGCCTGGGGCACACCCTGCCCCTGAGTGTACTCCGTGGGCCTCATCTGCACAGCGGGAGCTTGAGGGGAAGCAGATGCCTGCTGTGGTAGACTGGTATATCCCATCTTCTGTTGCTGAACACCCACGAGACCCGGTGAGGAGCTTGGGACTTGATTTGCGACTGCCTGGGCGTAGGTGAGATGCTGCTGGGGCACGGCAGCCGTAGGAAGCCCGATGGTGGTCTGGTGTCCTGGCACGGGTCCAGGCTGATGAATGTTTGTGGGAGCAGTGGGGGCCCCGATGGTCTTCACATGAGGATGGTTGATATCCTGGGCGTGCATTAGAGGCTGCGTCTGTGATGCTCCTATGCTTGAACCACTTTGGAGGATTCCTTGAAAGCCCTGAGGAGGGGAGGCGTAATCCTGGGCATGCTGGGGCACTTGGGGTGCAGTAGCCTCTCCACCGCACACAGTCTCAACGTAATGGCTCAATGTACTCATAGTACTACTAACAGAACTTCCGCTTGTGCTTTCCCTCTCCGAAGTCCCAGCAAAGTTCTCCGAGACAAACTGACGGGAGCTGAGAGACCCAGTATCAGATGTAGATAAACTGGGAGCAGGAGCTGGTGCCTCCTTGTCATAGAACTCGGTGCAAGTCCATCGGCCCTTCTTAAAGGGCTCAGAGCTAGAGTCCAACTTTACCACCCTGAAGCGAGAGCTGGTGGTCGTGGCTGCAGGGGCTGGAGCAGGCATGGTGGGAGCAGATGACGTGGGAGCTGTGGCCACAGCTGTAACGGGAGCACTTGCAGGCTGCAACACAGCTGATCCAACTCTGCCTTGGATCCCACTGGGGAGTCCCATGCCTCCAGAGGCACTAACAGCAGCAGCCGCGGTGGTTGTTGTAGTCATGGTGATGTTGGAGTGGAGGTTTTGGTGTTGCTGGATCATGCCGACATTTGCAGCGGTCATAAGGTTACCTCCGGTTGAAACAGCACCCCCCCCACTGCCCCCACTGCTGCTTATCACATTGAGAGGAAAGCCACCACTGCTACTGCTAGCATTCGTGCTGATCCCTCCTCTTACAGGCACGTTGGCAGAGCTCAACATATTCACATTACTAACACTGCTGGTCTGGGGATTAACTATGCTAACTGTAGTGCCTGTAGCAGAGCTGTGCATTCCAGGGACAGATCCTGGGGCAACAATCCCCGGCTGAGCGACAACACTTGGAGGGGCAGTCTGGGAAACATTCTCTTGAGGGCCCCCCATATTAGAAGGCATTTTCTGGGTTGCAGAGGGTAAAGCTCCAGAGGTGAGGGCAGATGAGGAGGTCCCAGGCCCAGAGGACATAGAGTAGGCCTGCGCATGGTTGTGATGGTGTGGATGTTGATGGTGATGATGTACAGTCCCGTTCACCATGGCGCCACCGTGCTGTTGTGTCTGGTTGAGGGTATGGGGGTGCGAGGGCTGGTTGGGGGAGACCGCTCCGGGGGTCTCGGCCTCGTGGAAATTATTCAGCGTTTCCTCTGAAGAACTCCTCTCTGCCCCAACGATGTCATTAGCCCGGGAGAGAGACACATCCAGGATTTCAGAAGACGACAGATCCTCCGTGTGGGACTCGTCCAGGTCATCGTAGCTTTCCGTGTCCTCTGCAATACTGTTATTGGTACTAACAGATATTTGTGCCGGAGTCACACTTGTGATCTGGAAGCCGCTCTTCTTTTTTATCTGAGCTCCAGTCGGCTGTGCGGGCTGGGGCTGAGGATGCAGATTCAGGCTGTGGGGATGATGAGGACCTGGGGAGGATGAACCAGCAGGAGGTTGGCACTGAATCAGCAGGGAGGGCTGATAATCATCGGCTGAGACGTGGCTGTTGTTGACCACCGGGTTTGCCGGTGTTGACAGCGACGAGCCGCTCCCGCTGCCGGTGTTGCTGCCCCTTCTGTGAAAGACAGCCGGATGCGCCATCTTTCTGACACTGCCAGAGTCTCCTGCAGGGTCCGGATGATGCATTTCGAGAGGATCCGGGCGGTAGTTGCTCTCTGACAGTATGCAATAAGGTTGCAGCTCGTTAACGGCGCCGTTTTGACAAAACTACGGTCAACAGACGATCAGAGAGAAAAAATTAAACCGTTTAACCAAGCGGCTGATGGTTGCTCTTTATTGGCAAACTTGTGCCAATAATCACAGGCTTTCGTACACGATTTACTGTTCTCCGGTGACAGATAGCGAGGCAAAATGAGCTAGCCAGCTAACGTCAGCTGATTGTACTTCGCCGGTTAACTACCGCTGTTATCCGTCTGCGCCTCTAATAAGCATAAGCTGGCATTATGTGCGTTTTGTAACGAGAAGCCTTTCTGCAATGAAACCACGCACTGAAACAGCTGCTGGGTAAGTTACCTGTGTGATAAATGCTAGCCTGACAGAGGAGTAACGTCAGCTAGCTAGCTGCCAGTCTCCATCACCGGCTAGCTAAACACAGACTACAGAGAGGCGTTTAAACTGCTCGGTTCTTTCTCAGAAAACATAACCAAAAGAAGCAACCCAGTACCCGTTGCACGGCGAGGTGAAAGCGCTCACGGTCACTCAACAGCCGCACAAAAAGGTTAAATCCATCTCACTGAGCCCCGGTAATGCTCCTGGTTTTGCTGTATCACTGGTCCTCCCCAGCGGTAGCGTCGTTCAGTATGTAGCCTCCTGCACCGCTGCTGTGGCTCTGTGCTGTGACGGGACCGGAGGGGAGGGCTGCTCCGTAATATGGCGACCGCGCATGGTCTCTGCTGCCAGACATAAAGCAGTCTGGGAGAGGCGGCGGCGAACCCAACATCAACATCCCCGAGAGAAGCCGGAAAGTGCCGAACGAGGGAGCTCCCTCTGATGCCGGTTCAGGGGCGCGTTGCCCGGCAACTTTGGTCGAAGCCGCAGTGTTGCCATGATGAACTGGTTTGACTAATGTCGTTTATGCGCTGTTACACACATGTAAAAATAATCAGACATATTATCTTTTATTGAAATTTGCACAAATATGACACAAATTGCAATGTTATATTTTCATAAGAAAAACAACCAGATTTTGTTCTTTAGAGTTTTGGACCGATTAGAATAAAGTAATACAATTTATCTTTGGATATATAAAACACAGTTAAGCTGTTTCGAGTCACAGGTTAAGATAAAGGCATAAATAAAGTTTCATCCTGTTTTAACAGTTTTTATTACAGCATATTTAAATGTACTTTAAAGCTTAAAAATGTGAATAATTTCAAAAACTACTCGATAATTCACTTAATATCTGCAAGTGTTGAACCTCACTGATCAAATTAAAACAACCAAAAAGCAAATATGAGCATCACAAATAAACCATACACAACAAATTACAAAATAACAGTCACACTATGAGAGCAGCAATGCAAGATT
>JAUESE010000027.1:6753262-6769075 GCA_032274725.1 Malacoctenus triangulatus
AGAAACTCTTGAACTGTCAGCAGTCATGAGTTCTTTCTTTTCTTGTGCAATCTTGGCCTCTTCGAAGACCTGTTTGAATGCATTTGCGGTGTCCTGCAGCTTAAACCTCACAGCCAGCTGCTCAATCTTACCCTCTCCTTCTTCAGCAAAGTCCATAGCACTCCAGACCCAAGCTTTTTCTGCACCCTTCATCGGTTCCAGTTTCATGACCGCCGTTATCCAGTGGTTCGCACAGATCTTCAGCACCTGGTCTCTCCTCATGATGAGCCTCACCCGTTTGGTGTCATAATTTTGCAAGATTTTCAGGTCTCCAATGCCCCTCTCCTTCCATTGCCCCAGTTCCTTATCGTATCGATACAGTTTCGCTCTGTAACTGAAGACAACCAATTCATTTTCCTCTCCTGTGGAAATATCCACCAAATCCGGCAAAGGAACGACGGGTTCAAAATACTGTCCGTCCCGCTCCTCATCCTGAGTCGTATCTTGCTCGTCATCAGTCCCTACTGAGGCTCGGCTCTGGTTAAGCTTAGCGGGGGACTTGGAGGGGCTGATGCCAGGTTGGAAGCTAAAGCTGAAGCCACCGGTGGATTCCCCAAAGCGGAAAAGGTTTTTTCTCAGTGGGCTGCTGGCAAGGGGGGAGGCATAGACTGAGGAGTCAACAGTGTCATCCAAAGCTTCTTCTCTGAGGTCATAATTATCCCACTCCAGTGTTTGGCCAGTGGTCTCACCATGAGGTTTAATTACAAGGTTAGAAACGTCACTGGATGTTGTAACTTCTTCCTGGCCGTCATCGTCTTTGATTTTGGTTTTCTCATCTGTCAAAAAGAATTTCAGGTCTTTTAAGCCCGACTTCATCTCCTCTGCTTTTTTAATGAGGTGTGCTGTTCTGCCCGAGTCCACCAGCTTGTGAGGAGTTTGCAGTGGAATGTCCAGGAGAAGTCTTTGACACTCTTCAAACTTTTGTTTGAACTCTTCCGCAAGCTCGGGGCTTTTAAACTTAGCAGCCAACTGTTCAAGCTTTGCATCTCCATCTGAAAAGTCATTTGCCATCCAAATCCATGCTTTGTCTGAGCCTGCCAGGGGCTTGAGGTTCATTGTGGTGGTGATCCAGTGGTTGGCACACACCTTCAGAACTTGTTCTCTCCTCATCAGCACCCTCAGCCGACCATTTTCGTTGTTTTTTAAGAATTTGAGGACTCCAACACCACGCTCCTTCCACTGGCTTGTGCCGGCATCAAACCTGAAGAGTTTGACACGCTGCGAGTAAAGAACTTGTTCATCCTCCTCCCCCGTTACCAAATCCACCTTCTCAGGCATCTGGACGACCGGTTCAAACTGGATATCGTCATTTTCCTCCGTTTTATACATCTCATCATCCTCCAGCTCGTTTGAGACGTCTGCCTTGGTTGGAGTTGCTTGGATGGACGAGAAAAGCTGCTCACCAGCTCGAGAAAAACCTTTGAACTCAGGGTCCTTCTGACCAAACTGGAAGTCGCCGTCAGTGGATTGCGCCAAGTCTGCAAAGCTGAAGGTATTGGATTTTCCCATGAATAGTGGATTCTGATCTTGTTCTGGTTGGCTAACTGAGGAGAGGGGCACATTTTCATTTGCCTTGTGTTTGTCAGCTATGCTTTTAAGGAAACTGGAAGCTGAACCTTGATTTTCAGTTGAGGGGGGTTCCTTCGCAGCTTCCTCAATGCCAAACTTGAAGCCGCCGTCTGGAATGGGCATTGAGAAAGAAAATCCTGATGAGCTGGTGGTACTCACTCCGGTCTGAGGAGCCTCAAACTTGAAGGAAGCAGCAGAGCCTTTGTCCTTATTTTGACCAAAATGAAACGCGCTGCCACCACTAAAAGGCATTGTAAATCCAGTTGCTGCTGGCTGGCTGGCTGAGCTGTTGGTTCCAAAAGTAAAGCTGAAGGTGGATGCTGAAGGGGCAGCGCTGCTTGTGCCTGTAGCATTGGGATTTGGGGTCTGACAGGCCATGCATTTATTCGTAGAAGCCTTATTTCTCACCAGACAGGTATCACAATCCCATTCTCCATCTTTGATACCAAACATAGCTTGCAAAGAGGGCTTTTCACTTGGGGTGTGGCAGGAAAAGCATTCGGCAGCTGATGCTTCATTTCTCACCAGGCAGGCTTTGCAATCCCATTGTCCATCTTTCTTTTCAGATTCACCCCCTGAAACGGATGTTGGTGGAATGTCGGATGCTGCTGGTGCCTCTTTAGCTTTAGCAGAAGGGTTTGGGCTATTACAAGCCACACATTTATCAACAGAGGCCTCATTTCGAACTTCACATATATCACAGTCCCATTGTCCTGGCTTCTTCATGAACAAAGATGTAAAATCTGAATCAACAGAAGGCAAAGTTTGTTCCGGTGCAGGTGGTTCAGCAGCTGGTGCGGCATGTGCAGTGGTGTCACAAGGAGCTGGTGTTTTAGAAGCCTTACAGGACACACAACTGTCTGCAGATGCTTCATTCCTAAGGCAACACTTTTCACAGTCCCATTGACCTGGCTTTTTACCAAACTGGGCTCCGAATCCTCCAAATGTACTGGTCCCGGTGTCGGCAGGTTTTGAAGGGTTGATGCCAAACGTGAACGAAGAGGGAACAGAAGCTCCAAAAGCTCCAAATCCAGAAAAAGTGGAACCGGAGCCCGTGGTTTTGGATGAATCGGTACCAAATTTGAAAGTAAATGGACTGGCTTTGGTTTCGCCAGCAGACTGGGAGTCTGGTTTTGCTGGAGCCTTTGGGTTGGCACTTTGACAGGCGGCACACTTCATGTCTCCTGGTTTATTTCTAATGCAGCACACAGAGCATTCCCATTCCCCTTCTTTAGGAGCAAACTGAGCTGCCAGTGATTCTGAATCTTTCCCGCTGTCCACTTTCTGCTCTTGTATAATGGGTTTCTCAGGTGATTGGCACACAACTTGTTGGGCTTCCTCAAACTTCACTTTGAAAAGTGATGCTTCATCAACAGTTTTGAAGCGGATGGCGAGTTGTTCAGGCTTTGGTTCCTCATCTGCATAATCAATGGCGTTCCACACCCAGGACTTGTCAGAGCCAGCATTTGGTTTTAGTAGCATATCAGTAGTGATGTAGTGGTTTGCACAGATCTTAAGGACCTGTTCCCTTCTCATGAGGAGACGAACTTTTCCTTTAGTGCTATGCTTCAGGATCTTAACGTTCCCAATTCCTCGTTCCTTCCATTCTTTTGTTTCCGTGTCGAATCGGAACAACTTTGCCCTGTTGCAAAACATTTCCTCCTCCTCTTCCTCGCCTGTTTTCACATCTACTTTGTCAGGAAGGGGCACAATTGGCTCGAAGTGAGGCCCGTCTTCATCCTCTTCAACGTGAGTGCTGTCCGTGTCACTGTCCACTGCTCTTCCTTGCTCTGTTGCAGATTTAGTGACCCCAAACACTGGGGCGGTTGTGTCCCCAAATTTAAAAGGCTGATCCACCTTCCCAAACAGACTACCAGTGGTGGCAGTGCTCTGCGCAGGATCAACAAAAGAGAAGCTCGTCAAATTTTTATTGCCAAATGTGAAGATGCCTGCTTGGCTCGGAGGCTGATCCTGGGCCGGGGCTTTCTCTGGAGCGGCATCTGTTTTAGCAGGAATGTCAGATGTGAGAAGTCCGAGCAAACTTTCACTGTGCTTGGCTTGGGATGACGAGAAGGTGAAGTCTCCATCATTGGATTTGAAGTTGGAGTTGAATTTGAATGCAGTTGATGGCGTGGACTGAGAAACAGGTCCTGCACCAAAGCTCGGCACCTTGGGGACTTCAGCAGGTGCCTGCTGACTGAAAGAAAGCTTCCCAAAGTCCACAGGTTTCCCCTCAATGGTCTTGGGGGGCTGAGCAGGGACCACAGAGGGCTTGGTGAAGTATCCTGGTTCAGGCAAAGGAGGGTTAGTGCTCTGCTGAGTGGCATTTGGGCCATAATATTCTTCACTGAAGGGGGAGAGATGGCTTGTGGCAGGTGACTCAAACCGAAGAGGGGTGCCAAATACTTGTTCTTGTGGAGGGTAGATGCAGGGTGGGGCTGTCTGCAAAGGAGGTGTGTGGGTAGGCTGCTGGTAAGCATACATATGCTGCTGGGGTGGCATACGGTTCACACCGTACATTGGGCCCTGTATGAAGAAGGAATAAGAATGAGGTTTCCTAAAAACTTTTTTCATGACATTAATTTAAGAATGCTAATTACCTTAGTAGGAGTTACATTGGCAGCTGGCCGCAAAAGATACTGAGAGTTATAGCCAGGGGATTGGTTGTAGTACCCCGAGGGGCCTGTAGTTGCAACTAAAATATAAAAACACATCATGGATAAATTGTCTCCATGCAAATAATACAGATTGAATGCATGTGCGGTGTAAGTCACATTACTGACCTGTTAAGGGGGCCCCATGGTAAGACTGGACCGGGTTAAATGACTCCTGCAGGCCCTCGGCCCCATAGGTCTCTCCATACATCTTATGATGAGGAGAACCTGCCGTGCCTGATGAGTTGTGTCTCAGGTCATGGATTTCATTCTTAAAAAAAAAACAGACATTTGGTGTGGTGTGAGATGATGCGTCTTAGCTTGATCAGCAATTGAATTTCAGGGCAAACATTTAATAGTATTTATGATCCTTTCCTGACCTTAAGAGCTTCAACTTGCTGGCACAACATCTGGAGAAGATTTTTCTGGTCCTCAACCCAATGAGGTGGCGTCTTGGGAGAAATCTAAAAAGTGGGGGAATTATAACCAAAAATTAATGATGGTACATAATTTTTCACACTGGGGACAAATAATATGCACTTACCAGTCTTTTGGAAGGGGAAACGTTGCTTTTGTTTGGCGAGGGAGTAGAAAACTTAATGTGGGCTGTCGTTGCACTGGTTTCTGAGAGGTGTGCTGGGCTAGAGAGGGTTGGTCCTCTTCGACTGTCCTCCTTCTCATCATCTTCATCCATGGCCTCACCATCCTCCCCCAGCTGCTGGTTCACATCATTCAGACGGTCTACGATGTCCTCCATTGACACAGGTAGCTGAAATACGAGAAAAGAGGTGTTAAACATCTACAGAAGTCACGTGAGCAAAAGCGGTGCCAACTTAGCAGCCTTAAAAAAAAAAAAAAAAACAGCATTGCAAACTTGGACTGACCTTCTCGATGTCATCTGCATTAGCGTTGTAGATCTTAGACAGGTATGTCCTGAACTTTCTGAGAAAAGTGATGCATCTATCTTGAGTCTCCTCAACACCATTGCTTGCTTCCTCTGAAAGCCGTTGATATATCTGCCAAGAAAGCACCATACACGATTAAAAACAAAAGGGGCAGGTGTACGGATGCACCTTGGAAACGCAAGCAACAACCAGATATCATAAGCAAGCTGACTCGGATTCATGCAAATTCAATGAGCAACAGGTTCTGAAATATAGTTTAACTTTGACACCACAACAGGAAAATGTCAATTTGATGACATTGGCCTGACACGCTGTGAGCTTCAAGATTGCTGTTAGATATCCAAATTTCAAACACGGACATTTCCATTTTGAATTAAATCCTTCATATAATGTTCCTGGTGCACATCTTTCAAAACCTTACATTATTCAACGAAGGAGAATTAAAATCCTGAAACAGCTTCGTTGATCTACCTGTGCTAAATGCCAGACGGATGACATGTTATTGATGGTTTCCAACGTAGCGATCGCTTCCTCAGTCCTGCCTTCAATGTCGAGAAGAACTGCATATGCTATGCTGGCTTCCTCTTCATGGCCTTTTACTGCAGAAATCTGGAAAGTGACACAGATATGAATCATGTAAGTCAACACATTCAAAGAAACTTTCTGTGCTTCTTAGTAACAAGATTTTTTTGCTTGGTGAACAAAAGTATTAACCTGAATGTCTTTGGAGGGAAAGTGAATGAACAGGGGTTCGAGGGGTTCTGGTATGCTTCGTCTATTTTTGACTTTCTCCAAGAGTGGCAGGACCACTTTCCAGTAGTGAACACTTCGGCCGATGTACTCCTTCTGGTCGTAGTACGAGTTGACTCCGTCACCCTGAGCCAATAAACACACAGAGACAGCTGGATGTCAGACACCCCTGTAGCAATACTTCACAACAGGAATGACAGCGTGCCTCTGTAACTTAAGCCACGAGTCATCTCAGTTGTTGCAACTGCAACCATTCATCCAGCAAACACATTGACAGTCAAGCAGCACATGTGGCACTTCTGACATCTTGAACTTTACACAATAAAGCTTTTACAGTGTGACTGACAGAAAGAAACACGTGTGACGACACGAGGGGTTTGCATTGCGCCTGGCCACGGCTTCCAGGCTGTCACTGCAGAATGGCATGATTCAAGCATGTTGGCTTTGATATACAGATGTTTTTTTAATAAATTAATAGAGCTGACAGGGGGTTGGCCTCATTATGCTCAGCCTGATCTCAAAAACATGTGTGCACACAGCTTTGTGTTTATACCGTCTGGCTGAGGCTCTGAGCCCAGTGGATGACCAGTGCTGGTTGAAGCCCGTGCTTCTCTCCGGCCCTCAGAGTGTTAAGACCATGCTGCACAATCATACGCAGCTTGGCTGACATGCCAGGACTGCAAGAGAAGACAAACATCACAAGCAATAAATTATTCCAATTCAGTCAGTGAAACCTGGTGCAACATTTTACTTAAGTTATCAAAATAAGAACGTTATACTTTGCTTACACTCTCACCACTTCAAATATTGTGATATTGTGACAAGATCTCGTCAAACAAAAAAAAGAAAAAAAAGGGACATATTTCCATTTCACAGCAAAAAGTTCAGCCAATTGTGTGATTTTCTGCACTCACGCTGCTCGTTTGTGAATGAGGTTGTAGATGGCCTCCCACCACTCCCTCTGTCTTTCGGTTGTCAGTTGTCTCATGAGAGGGAGAGGAAGGCAGCGAGGTTCAAAGAGCTGCGGCTGCTGCTGCTGGTTCACACCACTGTTGATCTTTGCTGTCTCTTGGAGTTGACAGTGGCAACAGAACACAACACCGTACAGAAACACCTGGGTGGAGCACAGAGGACCAAAAAATTTTAGTGAGAGAGGAAATGTTGCAAACACCCCCCCACCCAAAAAAACCTTCGGCCTAGAAATGTCTTCAATGGTGTTTGTTTATTGTGTGTGGTTGAATTCAGAACCACCCCTGACCTCGAGATCGAGCAAGCAGATCGATTCTGGGGCATTGGTGTCCAGTTTAGAAGTTTCGAGCATGAGGCGCGGAAACAACTGCTGCAGCCAGTCCCGGACACCTGGTCTTTGGGTCAAAAGGGTCCACTGCAGTCCCAACCAGCCGAGGTGTTGCAAATCACCACCGTGAAGCAGGATAGAGCCTACAAAGAAGACAATGGTGGTTTAAAAAGGGTCGCATGAATAACTGCCAAATAAAATATAATCAGCATAATTTATGATTGAAGCTTTAAAACAGTTCCGTACCATTATCCGATTTGGCTAGGTGAGTGGGCTCTGGAGCCACAGAGGTAATAGAATGAATGTCATCATTGGCAATAAATGACGATCCAGGAAAGGCCTGAGGACCCCACAGGAGTTCAAACAAAGACTCCTGACCACTTCGGTTCCCGAATGCTTCCACCACCTACAGAAAAAAACAGATGTTATACAATCTATAAACGTAACAATGCTGTCTTTTGTGTTTTGGTGCTGATGCAGAGGCTACTGTGAATACAATGCTCCCTACCCTTGTCCATGAAGTTTCTGCTTCAAACACTACAAAACTAAATAGATTTCAACCAGTATTTGTACTGCTGGACACCAAAGTTTTGTTTTTATTAATACATTTTTGGTTGAGCACGGACAACAGACAAAACATGCCAAGGCCACATCACAATGGCAGTGTAGAACTTTTATCAAGGGAGTGAAAAAATGGTAAATGGTTGTGAAATTTGAATTCACGAAATAATACCACAAAAACAAACCTCTCTGATTAGTGTGGACGCATCAGTGCTTAGATTGAGCAACATGTGACCAGCCTGACTTTGTCGGTCATTGGCCAGCAGCTCCAGAAGCTGTGGGGCAGATTGGTCTCTTTTGGTCGTTTTTGCCTTTGGTCTTGGGACCTGACAGGGAGATAAAAAACAACGTTCTGCATTCAAAAAAAGCTTTCGTCCCCACAAGAAAGAATCTCACCGTGATATTGAGACTCAATATACATTGTTTATTTGTTTTGTTTTTTACCTGATATGCAAGTAGATAGCACAGTGCTGCCAAGTCAATGACGGCCCTCCAGGTCTGTTGGCGATCCTGAGCCAATTTCAACAGCAGCGTGGCAGCATGTAGGTAGAGGTGACCTCTCATCTCCACAAACATCTCACACAGATCGTCAGTGTGGCGACTTGCTACACTGCTCAGCGTCTGCATAACCTGGTCAAAACTACACACAAACACCACTTATTAGATGCAGCATATGTCATGTTGAGTTCCACTGATGCTGCTTCCTATACAACATGACGAGAAAGACTGCAGGATCTGACTCACTCTCTGAATGCATCGAGGCTGGGCTGCACACTGCTCTCAGACAGTTTAAGTCTAAGCAGGTTGCAGTGAGCCACCAACAATTCTCTCTGCAGACACCGGCACATCTTTTCATTGCTGGAGACACTGGGCTGATCAAGGTACTCCTGAAACAGAAGTCATTGGTTTCTTAGTTGCTTTCACGACGAAACAGGTTCGTCTTACAGAAAAAATCCAGAACAGAGAAGTGCTTGAAAACTATGCTCGTGCAACTACAAAAAGCATCCGCTCACTTCACTCCTATCCAAATAAAGTGTGTGCTGACCTGCAGAGTGCGCACCACAATGGTATACCAGTCCACACTGTGGCGCAAAATACTTTTTGTCTCAGCCGCCAGGCAATGCTTAACCGCCTCTTCCAGCCGACCATCCTGACAGAACAGCTGAACCAATTTCACGTTCACGTGGGCGTCAGCTGGCCGCGCAGTCAGCTCGGCCTGAAGGAGGTCAAACAACTGGTTCCAACCCTGTTGCCCCTGACGACTCAAGAGACGCTCCTTGAATGGGGTGATGAGGACAAACAAGAGGACAGTCAGTAAGGTCACGATCATTGATTAACTGCATCTCCGACTCCAAATATGTGTAGCCATGAAAGAGGGAACTAAAGCTAAAGCTGAGGGACTTGACAACTGACAGACGGAGGAGCAGTGCAGGTGTGATTGGAGCTGCAGGAAGAGAATGAAACTCACCTTGAGATTAAAAACTGCAGGGTTTCCCGGCAACAACTTTGCAGCTTTCTCCACCCAAAACTCCGCTCTACCGTCATATTCCTCCTTACCGACGAGTAACTCGGCCACCTTCAGCACCAGGTCTCTCTGGGCTGGGTTCAAATCCACAGAGCGCTGAGTAAATACACAAAGTAAAAAAACATCAGTGACACATTGTACTTGTAAGAATAAAGTGCAACCTAATAAAAAAATGCATCTGAATTTTTGGGATACATATATATAAACAATAATTCAGAAGGAACTGAAAACGTGCAATTTGTAGACAGAGTTCTGTTTGTAGATTCAAATACATGTACAGCAACTCCTAGGTGTATCATAACAACCGCTCCCCACATAGGTATTTATAGAGTTGCAGTACCAGTTTGGTAACTCTGAATTAGTCAATGAAACAGCTGAAACACACAACACTCATGGAGCTGATTTTGACCTGAACACATCATTAGTTCATGTGCACAATCACAGACCCGGCTCTTGCCACAAGGGCCAGTTTGTGGCGAGTGTTTACATCAGAGACACCATCGTGTTAAATAAACAAGTTGATTTCTTGTGTTGCACAACTACTTTTTGAGGGGAAATTCTTCACAGGGACTCGTTCTTTTTACCTTGTAGCATCCCACTGCCTTGTTGACTTCTCCTTCTCTTTCGAAGAGCTGACCGAGAAATTTGTGTGCTTTAGGATCCCTCTCCTGGACTTTGAGATATTCGGATACATGTCTAGAGGGCACAAAACAGAGATCCAGTCAGTGATACACACTCTATAATAAGAAGCTTAGAAAGATGTGATGAATTAAAATGACTTCAATGGACTGTATTAGCGATACAAAAACACAGCTAATCACACCCACACCAGTTATCAGAGATGTCATGCTTACCTTTTCGCAAGGTCATATTCCTTTGCCTCATAGTACAATTTAGCAAATAAAAATCCTTTGATTGGTTTCTGTGGAAAAGAGGAACCAGATTGATCGATTATTATTTAACTGATAAGTGTGATGATACAAAGTAACACTTTGAGGGTTCAGCAAAAGCTTGAAAACTTTAAACTAGGAGTCCATGGGGGAATTAGTGTTGCATGATCGAATCATTTGTATCTCTAGGAAATTTCCATCTTCAGTCCAACATGCAAAACAATCAAACACAGGCAAATTTGTCAGGCTGTCCTTGGTCAATACGCCAACGCTTCATGAAGTTCACCTCGCACTTTGAACCACCAATATCCACGACCTCAGGAATAGTAATATTTAGGAATGTTCTGGAGAATAAATATCTCTTTACAGTCATGGGGTCACAACGCACAGAGTCATGACTGTAAAGTTAGAGCCTTTCTCACCTTGTTGGATAAACTACTGTGTGGACACGATTAGTTGTTTTTTTTTTTTTTTTTACCTTTCAATCTTAACCGATTCAGTCACATTTAATCAGAGGGAAAATAAACCACTCGTGAATTAGAAAAAAAAAAAAAAAAGAGATTTGGAAAAAGTTGGACGTGCAGATTCAAAACTGACGAAAAGGAATTTCCTTTTCTGAAAACAGAAACCGAAAAAACAATTTCCCAGAAAAACGGAAACCTGTTATCCTGTTATCCAGAGGTGTCCAACTGACGCTGGAGTCGCTTGTATCGTGCTAGCTTGCGCCGCTAACGACCGGGCAGAGCCCTTACACATTCATGCCGCGCATTTTCCTGCTTGAGAGGGAGGACACGACGAGGCGTCATCATGCCGGTCGGCTAGCGACGGCGCAGCTAACTGGGAACGGTTACCAGAGGTTACGCGAAACACGAGACCTGAACTGAAGCAGACGGTTTCACACTCGGGTTAGCTCAGATTACAGGCAGGGGGTACTCAACGTGTTGCCGGGCTGTGTCTCGACATCGGCTTACTGACACATGTTGGGCTGACATGGTGGCAAGCGAAGGCGGCAGCACGCTAGCGTTAGCGGCGGGTCGACTTACCTCTTTGAGTGAGGGAGAGGAGGTTTGAACTGAGGAGACGTAACGGTCCACCTCTATCTTACTGCGCCGCATGGCTCCACGCACCGACCGCTTCTAAGACAGCTCCAAACTGTGCATAGGAGATCAACCAAAACAAAATCACCACGGATATCTGAATAAAACAGACATTAGCGTCGACTCGTCTGTCACACCATGGTTAACTCCTCATGATGATATTGCGCAGTCTCATACCGTCAAATGGCAGGAGGTCACGTGTCCTCTTGAATCAGAGATCCTGACCAATGAAAGCACGGTGTGCAGGGTGACGTCCGCTGACGCACATTATTTTGAAGGAAGGGTGGGCTCTGTCGCTCCGGACCACCACGCTCATTGGCGACTGTTTATGTTTTTGAGCAAAACATGGCACGGCTTTATTAGCCCGGCTGGACATCAGCCACCGTTGGGCTCTAAACCCAGAGGCTCGGTTCGCAACAGTATGAAATTAACGTGGAGAAAAATGAATTAACACATTCTTACGTACCGATCTCATGAGAAAAATACCCCACACTGTCCTCACAGATCTGCTGTCTGTGAAAAATTTTTCGAGCTTTTAGACACAGGCAAAACTTACCAATACTACCACATCAGAGTTTGGATTCATTTTTCTCCAATGCAGCTACTAATATATCCACAATCTTGATGTTTTGTGGCTTATACTTCTGTAGTTATCATTCTGCTACACCAAGGTAAATTTTCAATTTCTCATTTTCTGAAATTCAGGTTTAAGACGACAAAACCTTTGTAGTGTTTCTGCTGAAAGTGTGAGTATGTCAGCAAAGTGTTTCTACAGTAAAAGGGAGTGAGAATCACATTGAGGAAGTGGTGTGCTTCATAAAAGAAACATTTAATTGAAAACTAAAAAACACACAGACAAAACCAACATATACACAAGTGTTGCTGACAAATATGTTTATTTGGATGAGCACACATATCAAGTTTGACAAGAGGATGAGTAAAGTTTCCCCTGGAATTCGCAAATGACATTACACACATCAGCAAAAAAAAAAAAAGTGATCAGAGTATGGTTTGTGTTTGCAGAAATATCTCAGGGAAGCATGTAGTGAGATATAGGACGAGGCTGGTAACATGCACTATCGTAGCTGAGTGGGCTTCACTGTGACCACTGCAGTGGACAGTATTACTTTTGCTTGACATGAGAAGAACTGTGGCAGTTGCTGCCCCCCACAGCAGTCGCATTAGCTTTGTGATCACAAAATAGTGGAATGTGTGTTTATGTCATAACTGCTTCGTGTGACAAAAGAAAGCTGAAGTCCAACATTTTTTGTGTGTGAAAACATTTGGCTTTCTTACATAAGTGGAGTTTGAGTCAAGGAGGAAGTCGGTGCGCCTCCCTAAGAGGATCGCCTTCCCTGGATTACAAGCAACCCAAGCAAAGGTTCCAACAGCTAAAGTTACCCCCTGCATCCGGTCTCTGCACATGCCACAAGTCCTCATGTTGTAACACACTCACAACTGCACACATGCAATCACACACACGCGGTCACCAGTTGCCATGCAATAAATCCTGTCACTTTGATGCTTTTTGTATTGAGGTGTTCATAGCGCCATGTCACCACACACAGACTGACAGCCGTGACGATTTCAAAGGATCTTTTTGTTATTCTGTTGATCTCCTGGATTTACTGTGAATAAGAGCTGATGAATTAAAATATTTTAGTTGTACTGGATCGTTGGTGATGAAACTTTTTTTTTTTTCACACAGTGAGTGACACAAAAATGCTGTAACAAAGCAATCTGAATGCTGCAGGTACCAAAAGAGCACATCACCGACACATAGATGCAAAATAATTCTCACTTCATCAGTCAAAACTAACTACTTTGGAAAAAACAAAGGAAATATGCTTTGTTATTGCATAGAATGATACATATTGGAATAAAATAACAGGCACATGAGATTACATACACATTCATCAACTACAACCTCTTTGGGTGTATTTAATAGTATTTATTATAGAAATGTAGCAGAAACACCAGTGGAACAAGGTAACAAAGTATTTGGCATCAGTCTGTTAACAGAGCATTTAAGTCTCTGTATCTCCCTGTGTTCTTTTAAAGCCTGTAAACTGCTGTTAAATATAGGACCCTCATCCTGTGTTTGTATTTAAATATGTTTTTATCCATATATTGTAGTGAAAAAGCAAGCTTGTGAAAGTACAATGCAGAGATGGAAGCAAAAGGCACTTAACAGGTTGGTGATGAACCACCTGAAATGTAGTTCCCCCCATCGGTAACTCAAAGGACAGGAGTGCTGGTCGCTGAACTCAATGTAACATTGGGATCATAGAAAACACACCAATACTCTCCGCTTCCTATGTGACCCCCCCAACCCTCCCCGACCTCAACCCTGTCCAGCGGCCAAACATCGCGTTTACTTCCGGGCGACGGTTTCAGACAGCTTCTTCAGCCTCTTCTTCAGCTCCAGAGGGAACTTCTCGTAGCACTTCTTACACACCGGCTTCATGTCAAACTCAACAAACTTGTTCCTGTGAAGGAAAGATGGAGAGTTGTGGACGGTTAGCTGGAGCTGTATCTGTGTGCTGTGTCCATACAGTATCTAAAAGTATGACGGATATCTTGTTAACACGCCTCTCTGTGTACTTTCTCTGCTTTTAAATATCGCTTCTTCTACAGCACAGAGTGAAACGATAACATGGATGAAAGATGATGAAATCAACTATTGTTTCAAAGCTAAACGTGTGATACGTGATACCTTTTATAGTTTGAAGACTCAGACTGGTCAGCTGGTCTGTATATCCGTAGAACGATTTAATCATGCACTGATGGATATTGACCTGCTGATAACAGCACTCATCTTTGAAGGAGTTACAGTATGTGCTCTTCAAATGCCTCCTGAATGTGTTTTGTATTGAATGTCTTCATTTCTAAGGTGGCCAGCCCTCTAACAGGCTTCTTCTCATGCCGCCTCTCAACAATATTCACCCCCCCCCTCAAAGCAGATAATCCCTTCCAGGTCCGGTGCCACGTGTCGAAGCCAGTGGGACCTCTGCACCTCCAGCTGCCGGAAGTGATTATGGTTTAACGCCTCACCCCAGACAGACTGGGAGACCCGAGAAACAAAGCCTCCCCTTCACCATGTGATTGATCTGATTTCCCTGTTTGCGTAGCAAAGGCCACCAGCCCAAATCCTGACCAGCGTTTCCTGCTGAGAGGCGGTCATGTGCTGAATCTTTTCCAACGTCGGGTCACTCATGTTCCGACCGTACAACTACGAAACTCCGGCTTGAAGGATGGCAATGAGGAACGCTGAACGGAGGGTGTTTAACATTTAATGACTGTGACAAAAAAATAACACATAAACAGATGGCAAAGGAGCTGGAAACTGACCAATGGGAAAACAGCTGAAGTGAGCAGAAAGCAGAAAGGAGAAGATCACAGACACATCGGAATCAATAATTTCTTCTTCTTGTCTTTCGAGTCGCGCTCGCGCTTGGCCAGCCGGCGCTTCATGTCGTCTGGGAGGCGTTCATAGCAGTGCTTACACACCGGCTTCAGATCCACCTCCACAAACTTTTCTCTGACAGAACAGGGAAGAGGAAAGAGGGGGAAGACAAGAGGAACAGTAGAAGTGGAAAACAAAACAGAGCAGGACAAGCACAGAAGAGGACAGAATGCAGTGATATGGACAAAACAGGGGGAGACAGTCGGAGAGACAAGCACACAGACAGAAGATGAGAGAACAAGTGAGAGCAGGAAGGAAGAGAAACTGAAAAAACAGTCAACAGCAGCTAAAAGTCTCAGAAGTAGAGCTGGGAGTAAAAACTTTGGCAAAGCAAGCAGACAAATGAGAACATAATTCAGGTTAACAAGCATGAATGGGAGCTATTGTTGCAGTGTGTCTACAGGGGCTTAACTTACTTGAGGGTGAGCTTGGTGTTACAAGTAGAGCAGGCGAAGCAGTTGACACACCAAGCCTTATTAAGGGCAGACACCACTGGAAAAAAAAAAACATAAACAGTCACATGAGGCACAGCCCATCATTAGCATACGATTTACTACAAACACACTTCAGACCAAAACGCCAGTCTGAATCCCACCTAACACTCGTAAAACAGGTAAGTCAGCTGATATGAGGCTGTGTTGTTCACTGTGGTGCACAGTAAACACTGCAGCCTGGTGGCACTGTAGGTAAAGAAGGAGTTCACTCACCATCTCCTTCAATGACACGGTTGCAGTGGTAGCAGACGTCTCCAAACAGCTGAGGTGACGGAAAAAAAACAGAGGTAAACAATACAGCAAGTGACAGATCAGCCTTTTTTCCCCATTGAACACAGCTCGTATTACAATCTGAGTTCAGAGAGCAACGAGACAAGTGTAATGTGGTGGGAACAGAGTTCAACCTCTGTGACGTTCTTCATCATTTAAACCTCGTTTCACCGAAATTTTATATGATGTTAGAGACAAAAGGAAACTTCATGACTAGAAAAGAACACGGCAGCATGTTATTTGTGTGTGTGTGTGTGTGTGTGTGTGTGTGTGTGTGTGTGTGTGTGTGTGTGTGT
>JAUESE010000027.1:6870058-6880831 GCA_032274725.1 Malacoctenus triangulatus
GTTTTGTTCCTTGGAACAGACATGCCAACAACATCAGTAAAACTACAGAAGTTGGAAGTCATTTAAACTACATCTGCTGTTACTATGAACATTGCTCAGCCATGTCTGCTTGCAGAGGTGCAAAGAGGATGAAAACTTATGTTACAGAACCTGAATTCTATTCAATTACAAGCAAAGAATATTTTTCTTCAAACGATGTAGTGGCCGAGGATGTGTTACTGATAAAATCACACACAAATATTCATGCAAATAGTAAAAAATACAACAAAACTGCTGCAAAATAAGGATGCTTCCCAGGACTAGTTTGTGTACAAGTACTTCTCTCTATACCTCTTTAAATACCCCTGAAGTTCTGTCAGTTCTCCTGCAGCCAATAGGAGAATGTGAAACGAAGAGCAGAAACCTCAGAGTATTATAAATTCAAATACAGAAGATCTACAGTGTACTCACAGCTACAATAAACAGGATCCAACCAAACAAAACCCCAGGTCATTGCATCGCAACAGAAAAAAAACCCAGCCGAGTTCACAAAGATGCACAATAGAATCAAATAAAAGAGTGAAATAAATGTCTGGAACAAGAAGCTTTTGTTCCAAAAACCTTGATAGAAGCAACAAAGACGAAGCAAAGACGGAACAACACATTCACATATCCTAAATAAACAGCAGACATAGGCTCTTTTCTCTCTTTTTTACAGCCTCCTGCATCCTGTATCAATAATGAATCACAGGACATTACATGAACAAATGCAACAATGACTCAACGACTCTTGAGACAAATGATTTTCGTCAAACAGAGACACAAATCCCCACCGCTATTGATTATGCGCGGGGCCACAGAGAGTTCCACGGCTCGATATCTCCTCTTCCACCGAGCACCAAAGGACCAGCCTTTATGCCGAGAAGCTGCAGGGCAGCACGCCGAGGTCGCGCGCGGCATCTAAACCGCTGGGTGGTTTTAAAGCCACTGCCTCATGCAGTTATCAGCCCCCTGCCTAAGTGTCCTTGAGCAAGTCGACACGTCTTTAACAGGCCGCTGCTGCGGTTGCCTCTCTCGAAACCACAACCGAACAGAACGGAGCGTGAACGCGGGCCACCGAAACCCCGGGACCTCGTCCTGTTTCTTCTGCTCGACACCACCCTCAGCGCTGAGGCAGGGCGCTGGAGATAGAAGGGGTTTGAAGACCAGGGCTGTTGTGAACACACACATACACACACACACTGACAAGGTGTGTGTTTTAATCTTGAATACCTGAGACCTATGTGGCACCTTCAAAAAAGTAATCCGTTATATTTCGTCCTCAGTTTTTTTTCCCCGCCGTCCCTGCCTGGCCTCGGTCCAAGTGTCCTCCCGAAACATTCCTCATTTCCTGCCGTCCTCTGCTCCCCCCACTCCCCCCCCCACCCCTACTTTTCCACTTGCTTGACCCTCATCCTCACTTCTATCTCCGCTTTGTTTCTTCTTCTGCAATTTCCTCTCACCTCGCATGCGTTTTCATCTTTCAATTCACCTTCAAACATCCTTTATTTTACCCCCCCACACACCTTTTCCTCACAGCTCTCATTTCAATTTGTGGTTTTCATAGTGTGGCAGCAAAAGCTCCAAGATGTAGGAGTTTGAAAAATATATTTAAGTAAAAAAGCGATTGAAGGAAAGAGAGAAAAAAGGTTTTGCACATCAAATGAGAGCTGTACACAGTCACTAAAACAGGACCATGGGGGAGAGGAGGAAGAGAGATAAGGATAAGGATGACAATCAATCACTCACTAGGTACTATTGTTTAAAGTGTTTCCCATTAGGTGAAAGTACCAACTACTGTTTAGTACCAGCTTGGATTCTAAGCAAGCTGAAAATGTGACATTAGCAGACTGGAGGCTACTTATTGGCCAAAGAACTGCACCAATGGATGATCATGATGAACTGAAGTGATCTGTACCTGAAGGCACAGAGAAACTTGAATACAAAATATGAGGCTAGCCCCGCTCCCTTTTTTGCAAATCCAAATGAAAAAAAGAGATGAAAAGAGATAGAAAGACAGAGAGCCAGACTCATTGATTTACCGTGTCCATTCTGATAGTTAGTCCTTCTTTTGTCCTCCTCGGTCATCTTGGCCTTAAAGTACCACTGACACCTAGAAAACACAGAGCAGACAGAATGACAGAGTTGGGTAACGTTGGTCAGATGTGCTGTATCAGGACTCTTAAAACTGCCTCCTTTTAATCTGCATAAATGGCAAAACGTGTGACGTATTCCAATCTGAATTTGAGGTGTTTTGGTCAGGAGCAGTGGACAGTGATGGCCTCAGAGTTTGTGGAGCGAATTTGTAATTAGTCCATCGTTCAATTTCCCGAACCAGCAAGAGACTGTGCTGGGGGAAAGTGAATGCCACCACTTGTCCCCACCCCCGTCGCCATGGCTGTGGGGCCCCCCGACAACTAAACAACTTCATTTGTTTGATTATACCAGCCAGCTCGGCATGTTGCAGACGCTGAAATAACAGGTTAATATTCAAAGTGAGCAGAAGCAGAGCAACATAACACCTTCACAAGGTGAGACAAACAAAGTGTCTCAAACACTGGTTTTTTTTTGCACATAACAAACTCGACTAGCAACACGATTTGCCTGTTTTGTGACACACACGTTGTCACTCTAAAGACAAGCCCTTCATCCTGCCTCTACACTTGTTTCATACAAGTTACCAATGTGTGGTCTGAAGCCTAACATTGCAAACATTCGGTCAACATCCTATGATGGCAAGTATGGAGATCGAAAAAAACATTTTTCTTGTGAAATCAGAAAATCTCGTTGTCGTCTCTTCACACAGGAGTTAATAATAGAGGATTTGTCAAGACAACTCTTAACAACTCATCTTTGCGTGGTTTCTTTTAATTTTCTACTCCAAACAGATGTACCTGCAAAAAAACCCTGCTGCAGATCGGAATTGCAGCTTTAACAACATCACACTTAAAATGTGACAGAGAGAGAGAGAGAGAGAGAGAGAGAGAGAGAGAGAGAGAGAGAGAGAGAGAGAGAGAGAGAGAGACAACCAGACACGGAGCAGATGGCAGTAGAGAAGACGACGTGGGGAAATGTCTCACAGGATGTTTCATGTATTTAGATCACATCTCCCATCGCTTTGACTCCAACATCTCTCCGTGTGACTAACTGATGACCACACGGAGGTAGAGATGGCCTGAATGGGTGATTTGCATCTGCAGGTAAACGCCATGATGCACGAAGAAATGTTCAGGCATGCAGACCAGGTGGAGAGTGAACGACAGGAGCATCCGGTCCCAACGAGAGATACACAAGGCTTCTCCGAATTCAAAGTAACACTCAAAAAAAAATGACTACTTTCATCACAACTATTGAAAATATAACTATGCACTGTGTAAGCTCCCTCGCTCTCGCGGACGTGTGTGTGTGTGTGTGTTTGTGAGAGAGTTTATCTGGGCACTGAGCGACTGACAGACAGCCAGCGACAGATAAAAAGCTGCTGCCAAGAAAAGTCTGAAAAGCTGAGAGATTAGATGACAGCATCTGCAAAGGACCGCAGAGGACTTTATCCAAATAGATGCTTGGATGCTGCTCCCAAATCAAAAAAAAAAAAAAAAAATGAAAACACAAAGTACCTCGTCTCCGTCCCGCTCGTGGCCAAGAACTGTATGCGGACCGCCCGACTCGGAGTGACGGCTGAAACAGTGTCTGATGAAAACAGCCCAACAGTGCGGAAGGTATTAAATGTTGCATTAGTGGCTTAATGAGCAGCCACGAATATCGCCTGCAACAAAACCGGCCGTCGTAAAACACGCTTGTAAAAGTCGTTGTTATCGACGGGTGCCACTTCTACATGGACGGCTGTGTTTTGTGGCCAGCTGTATGTGTGGGCTGGGTCGTGTTTTAGTCAAAGTAGCCACACGGTGGCGAGACCCAAAACTGAACAGCAGGTAGCAGCAGTGCAATCAAGTAGAAAGTCAGTGAAAGCTAGCTATGTTACTAACTTACTTTTGACGGGGTTTCGCTTCACTTGAACGTGACTGTTGATAATAATCAGGATTTCATTATCATAATCGTTAACATAAATAATGCTCAACCACACCACTGAAAGGCAAAGGACGTGATTCTTATTCAATCCCATGGCCGGCATTAACATATTTGGGCTTTTCTAATTATTCCAGCACTAGAACCGTGCTAAAACTGAACCAGCTGTTATTGTGTTTGCCTTCAGAAATCCTGCTGCAACCTCCAATAAACGGAGCGAAATCTAAAACCTCCCAAATTTTATGATTCAATAAATAACCATCTGCATGGTGAAGTATCAGGTATGATTAGCGGGAGGATATAATAATTTGGGTAAACTCATCAATTAGCTTCAGCATCTGCTGTGATGATCATAATGTCTTTCTATTATTCAAACATGGATTATTGTGACTCAGGTGGTGCTTGAACATGGCAGCAGGGGCGTAAATATCATCAAGGCAACCAGTCGACCGCCTGGGGTCGTAAGACGGAGCCATTTCTGGCTGCTTTACTCTTATCGGCGAGGCCTCTCATGCGTCCAACCTTTCATACACTCTTACAAGAGCCAATCAACAATAAGACAACAATGCTTGTAGATGAGATTACTATACTGTTTCTTGATGAAGTGTAACCCAGTACAAAGTCATTTTTGGGGTTTTTTATCTTTCATTAGAATGTAAAACAATATGTTGTACATGGAGTAAATATGTTACTCGAAGGCTGTTACTCAAGGTATGTTGATGTGCTGTCATTTCTTTTTAGTTTGAACTTTCAAACTTTCAGCAAACAAAACAAAATTCAATAAAAAAAGGAATTGTATCCTTTGCCATTCTTGATAGAAAATATATTGCATCAAACAAAATCACTTTGCATCTTCTAAATCATTTTGTCGTATTTTTTAGCAGCGATCACGCAACAGGTTAAAGAAACAGCTGGTGGGTTGAGATGGAGTTTCTTTCTCTAATAGCAAATAAGGAAGTTCAGCAATCAAAGAATAAACCGACCAAGTCCTTTTTCAGTGAGAGAAAATCAACCTTGCAGGTTGATTTTGTTCTCTGAGAAAAGCAACGGAAGCAGGAAGTTGAAGCCGAGCGAAGCTATCCAACACGTAGCTGCTGGTGTTTTGTGTGGTGAACATTCTCCGGGAGGAGAAGGGAAGTATTTTCAAGAGGTTTTGAACCCATAATTTTCTGTGAAATGCAATTAGTGTTCTCACATGTGGCCGTTGATGGTGAGCGCCGTATACAGGCGGTCGTGTGATCGAAGCTTTAATCTACTCGTTCATGCTCTACAGGCATATAATGAGGTGCAGCGCTCTTTCTTTTGATGGCCATTTGTTCGGGGCATATAGAAGTATTGTGTGAGTCACCTTTAACAGGAAGCTGTTTTCACATGTACTAGAAAAACAGAGCTGTGATGGATGGAGTGCGGGGCAGGCAGCTAGATTAACATGGACTGGTTGGTTGCATGAACTTAATGTTGCTGGTTTACACTGATCTGGGATCACCGTGTGTGTGTGTGTGTGTGTGTGTGAGAGTCTGGATGTGTTGGTGTGGGTGATAAAAACGGGTTCATCACAGTGATGTCTCCGAGGTGAAGGTGGCGCTGCTGCAGGAGAGCAGTGGGTTGGAAAGTAATGAAAGGCACTTTAAGTTCTCCAGAGGACCTAATTAATGACCATGAGTGTGAGGGACACTCGTTTACACCCACGGCCCCCGCATCCCCCCTAATAACTTACTTTCATCAAGCAACATCCATTAGTTATAATACAGAGCTCCGCCACCTGTTTATACAGTCATTTTCAGGATTGGGAGACTGCAAACTCCAGCGAGACTTTGAAGAAAAACTGATCATTATTTAGACGTTACGTCGGCATGATGAAAAGCAGGAAGAGAGAGAGGTCAGAGTATCCTTAGTGGTCAGTACGTCTCTGTTTATGTGCGCCAGTTATTGTGATTAATCAAAACATTCAAGATTGTCGGAGAAACAAGTTAAACCTGCTCTTCAACACTGAAAAAATGCAGCAAAGCATTGTTTTATTTTGCTTTATATGTCACTTTTTGGACAACAAATGAGTGTCAGCAGAAGAGGATGGCAGAGCCCAGAGGCTTGACCCGAACCCCCCCCCCAACAGAGACAAAGCAGAAGCAGACAGAGAGAAGTCTCGCAGTGACTCTGTCACTTCAATGGAGAGTTCTCTCCTCAGTGTCACTGCTGCAGACAGGTCTGACTCCCCCCCCCCTCCCCCCCATGCCACTGTGGTCCAAAGGGAAGATGCTATCTCTTCGCCCCCCCAGGAGATGGAAGTGGAGGAGCTGAGGGACAGATCTGCCGCTTGTTCCGAGTCTGACAGGACAAGTTGGTGCTGACATGTCCGCCGCCTGTTTGGGTCCGATTGAGACACAGATGGAACGGCGACCGACTTTGAAAACCTCTCCACGAACACATGAAATGAAAGCTTCGCAATAATCATTAGTAACGATAATCTGTTCTACTCAACTGTAAGATGAGTTTGTATACGTTTTCAGGCTCCCACTCACTCGCACAACTCTCAAATTATTCTCAAGAATCGTCTCGATGTGGCTCCCCGTCATTTCGGGGAGGATAATTAGGACTTTTTGCTTTCTGCCATTCAAACGAGAACACCCCACCCCCCCTCCCGGGCAAACCAGTCCAAGATTCAAAAGCTGCAATACTCCAAATCAGCAGCAGCACTTCGAGGTCCACCCCGCGCATTGATGAGAGCCGCTTCAAGAAAAAAAAAAGAGGACAAAGTTTAAAGAGCTAATGTCGCCTCTCGACTGATACTTTTTGCTCTGCCTCCGTCTGATCAGCATCCGCATGAATTATGCAGAAGATTTCTGATTTTCCGCCTCGAACGTGATTCGGGCCAGTGGTGCTGCCTCAGTGACTCCTTAATCAACAAAGACTACCTCCCCCAGTACGACGGAGAATGTGTTTGGCCGTATGAAGTGGCGAACAGAAGGGATAATGGCGTGACTGATAACTTCTGCGGGAGGAGCGCAAGCCACTGTATGAAAAAAAAAAGGGTGGGGGGGGGTCTGAAGGCACTCGCTTTGCACTGGCGTGTGCGGGTGCATGCGATCACATGCGAGCCGCCTCCTCTTTTGAAGACTTAACATAATCCGGGTTGCCAGATTAGAGCAGGTGTCAGAGGGGCCACGAGCCGCAGGTTGCCAGATTGGTCCTTCAGCCGAGTGAAGTCGGTGGGATCCCGGACACTGATAGACGGAGCCGATAGCGCGGCCGGTAACAACCGGGTGTCGGGGGGGAGGACAAGAAGGGGATTTAGGGAGCTGCTGTTGACCTCTGCTGATGGGGTCAAGCTGTTCATTAAAGAAATGGTGACATGCGCCTTTATCAGTCTTTTCCAGTCCCATCCTCTGATCCCCTTTATCCGCCTATCCGTCTGTCTCGCAGGCTTTCATGTTGTAAAGAGGGCCGCACGCAGACACGGACACACAAGACGGAGCTATCGCGCACGAGGACCTTGGCTTTCCTTTTTTTTTTCCCCTCGCCGTTCCCCGACCGTTTTTTCGAGCGCCCGTCGCACATAAATTCGCGAGTGCTTCAGACGCCCACGCGGCTCGGTAAAGTAACCTTGCTCAAAGCTGTAATCAAAGCATCAGTGTAATTCAAACCACTCCTCCGCTGCCCTAACATCGCTCACGTTCACCTCGGCGCGCTGCACCGCTCCACTGCCGAGGAAACAAAGTGCACAGTGGAGAAGACGGATCGCAGACACGCGAGGGACATGTTGGAGTGATTGACGGACGGCCGAGGAGTGACGACGACACATGGCGTCTTCAACTGGGCCGCGCCATCGTACTTCCTCTCTTTTGGTCAGTCACAAGTCGAACCTGCTCCCCCCCCCTTCATATCCTCACTTATGTGTTGCAACCTTACTTCTCCGAGAGCTGTGTGACTGAACGCTCTCGTCTCTCTCGAGCAGCTCCAGTACATTTTTTTTTTCTCCCCTCACTGTAAAGACAGAAAGTCCCCTCCTACACAGGGCAGAGGGACTCCAGATATGACAGATTGTGATGGGGTCTAAAAAACACTCCAGCTCCTCCTGTGTCTGCTCTCACTTGAATCCAGGTAGGTAACGACAAAAAAAAGAAAAAAGTCCTTGTTGTGCTTCAACAGAAAAAAAGCCTAAAGCGTTTGCTTTCGCTTCGGCACCTGGTGTGTGAGTTTTTAATAAAGTCGGGCCACAGACCCACCCACACACGCACTCAGATCCCCCCCCCCTTAAAATAAGACATACACCATAAATCTCTGCAGTGAAACGTCTGCTTTAAGCTCTGTGTTGTCACAGGTGACAGACTCAAAACTTTTCCTGACACCGACAATAAAGGTTGCCGCAGCCCCAGCACGCCTGTTTCCCCGATAACGTATCTGCGGAGATCACGGCTCACTCGGGGGATTTTAAGTGCACGGGTACGCGCTCGCAGTTCTCCAAGTGCAGGAGTGCCACTTTACATCCCGAGGTTAAAGCGCCGCTGCAGACCGGCCCACCTCGGCTGCTGACAAAACAACAGCATAAGACAGCGCAAAGGTTTGAAGTACGAGCTTGTACGTCGCAAATAAAAAAAAAACAAACAGGTCGGGAATGAAGCGACACGCGTGCCTGCCGCCAGAGTGAAAGCTAAAGATAAGGATGTTCGGAAAAAAAAAGCTAAAGAAACGCCATCTGCATAATATTTCAATCCGCGGCTGGATCGCGAGGCGGTTTGCGAGTGTATCCTGGAACAACAGAGACGTGTTTTGTCCCCAGCTGCAATGATGAATGGGTCCGTACGTGCCAGTCCTTTGATTTGCACCTGGCAACCGAGCACTGAGGCGTTTCACATGTCGCTGCCAAAGTGGACAAAAAAAAAAAAGAAGAATTCCTCACAAACAAAACTGAGATAATTTAAACTGGAGTCCATAACACGACCAGAGAAGGAAGCCGCTGCACGTTGGAGGGACAGACGACGGGAGTGTTTGTGTCATCTGATTCGTATTATTGTTGATGAAGAAAAAAAAACCCCAAACAGATCTGCCAATTTTCCCATTTGCCAACAAAAGCAGAGCGAAGCCCAATCTGAATCAGAGGTGCCGACTAACAACCTGCAAGTGAACAACCTCACAAGTTATCAAGTGACATGAAACAACACTAACGATGGCAGTAATATGTTGGCAACAAGTGAGATTAATGGAATTAGCAGTGAAGTTACATTTTAATGAAGTTAATGAAGTTACTACTTTTAATATATGCTCCTCACTTTTCTGGAGATGTTTGCAAACTGTACTGTTAACTTCTGCATGATCCTAATCTAATGCTCTGTTACAATGTCAGTCAACTCCTGTTTACAGGAGAATCATATCTTAATCCTGGATTTCCAAATGGAAGTGACATTTGCATTAGCCTTCAGCAGCCTGCAGTGAACATCAGCTTTTCTCAATTTAGGCCATTTTGTTGTGTCGCCTTAATTCCATTATTCATACAAATCTTTTGATTTGAAGAGATGTTAAAAAAATGTTAAAGAGCATCTTCCTCCACATACCTGACGTATCTCTAACTGAAATCAAAGAATAATGTTTCTGACCCACAGTTGAAATCTCACCTAAAGTGAGAAATAGCTGTCAGTAACGGAGTTTAGGTAACATATACAACATGTAGTTAATCGTGTAAAAGGAACCCAGATTTATTTCTAAGTTTTATATCTGAGAAGAGGAAAAGTGTCATGCTTCACACAGCCACAGATTGTGTCCATCATGACTTTCAGCAGTTTCAACTGCTCGAATCTTTTCACGTGAAATGTTAGCACGAATGCTGAGACCTTCGAAATCACTTCACCCGAAACTTCAGGGCCCTGAGCAGCACTGCTACCCCCCCGACCCCCTCGCGCGCAGGTGTCTTTATTTATCTCGCATGCCGAAATCTTTTCAGAGGCTTGTAGGCGAGTTTGCCGCGCTTCCATTTGCCCGGGCTGCGCGCGGACCTGTGAGAGCAGGTGGAAGCGCGAGGCTGTTCCACATGAGCCCTGCTGGGACACTGTGGCCCTGCTTGAGTGTCCACTGCTGAACGTTGTGGGTATTATGGACCCAGTTGTAATTTTAGCTTGCTAAAACCGAGGGGAGAGCCGGGGCTCCAATATTGTTGGGGAGTTGTAAGAAAAGCGATGGTGATTGCTGCAGACTTGCCGCCCCGAAGGAGAGAGGATATCAGATTGTCTACATCTGTGAAAAGCATTTCTTTCTAAGAAAGAGGGAAAAAACGTGCAAAAGACATTTACCATTGTGGAGGGGAAAGAACTGCTTTTCAAAATAAGAGTGAGACATGGACCATAATCTTATTTTGCTAGAATCAAGTTCGTGAAAAAAACAACTTTTTGATTTTAAGTTCCAAAAAGTGAACATTTGTTATTACTATTTGATTTAAAAGACTTTTTTCATCTCACTTTAATCATCACAATTTAAAAAAAAGACATAAATGGAGATAGTTTGCACAATACTGCAGGTATGAACTATTTGTATTTTACTTCCACCAAATATTTCACACCTGCAGTATTGTGCAAACTATCTGCGCATGACAGATGACAGTTTGTGTTTGTGTGTGTGTGTGTGTGTGTGTGTGTAGGGGGATTTTGGTGGTGACAAAAAAAATCAATGTTTTTGTGTTTTTTAATTCAAACAATCTAATACGGTGATTTGATTTTAAATGCAACCCTAAATAAGAATCATTGC
>JAUESE010000027.1:6929204-6942498 GCA_032274725.1 Malacoctenus triangulatus
ACACACACACACTGCAAAGGCTGATGTGATGTCTCTTGGTGTTTTCTGTTGGAAGATTGCTTGTTTGAATAAGCTAACATTGTTTGGGTGAAAAGGCTAATCACCTTTACTGGAAAAGACCTCCAAACAAACATCTAATGATCATTTTTTTGCATTTTCTTTCAATCAAAACAAAATAATTTTGAGCTTCAGCAGATTCCAGTTCAAATATCTAACCAGGGACGCATCACACATGTAGACATATACGCCCGAAAAGCTGCGAGTATCAGTATGATAAGTGGTTTCGCCCGTGGCGTTGCCAAGGCTGCCTTCGTCATTAACCTCTGATGCAGACGCGTCCTTGAGTCAAAAACTGTCAGTCAACCCCCCCCACACCCCCACCGGACCCTGTTTTAGACTCCGTCAACCTAATGACGCCTCCGCCCGACCTTCCCTGAACTGAGGGGGATGTTCCGTCTTGAACCTCGCCGCGTCCTGCCGCAATCTGTCTGGCCAGGCTCCGTTCCAAGGCCACAGTGGGCCTGTACAATGGCTGACCATGTGTCACCCGGCGACGGCCACGCACACAAATTGGCGTGGAGGTCAACACAAACATGCAGGTATAGACACACACACACACACACACGCACGCACACACCAGACGACAGGGCAACAGCAGTGACAAACAGCGCGCTGAACTCGACTGGACAGGCTGTCAAATGTGAATGAAGCCTGAAGATTTTGACTGAAGAAGCAAAGCGGAAGTCTGCAAATCAAATAGCACTATTGATCGGCCAAGGACACAAATTTTCACCTTTTTATGGAAGCAGAAAAAGTAAGTGGAGCACTTGGAAATTATTTTCTCGATGCCCATAATTCTGATGGCTTGAAATGACTCCGGCAGTGATCCAAACACGAGATGTTGTGGTAACCGCTGAGCAAAGCATGGAAGTCTGAACAAAAACAACACAGTGGAGAGAGAAGATGATTGTCTTTTCTTTTAATCAACAACATGGCGAGCAAAATATTACAATGCACAAACAAAAGCCAGCATGCAATGTTGAGTAAACACTGTAGGAGCAGTGGACAGCAGGATTTGCATGATCATATTACTGTAGCTTCTGATTCAAGTGAAACAAGACAAGTTGTTTAATATTTATGAGCTGTATATCTTTATTTTTTCAAAGTACAGAATCTTGGAAAACATATTTAAAAAAGCAACAATGTGAAATTAAAATATATAGATAAATACTGTATATAAAACATGATGAAACTCTGTCAACACATTGGAAAATGCGCAAGCAATAACTAGGGACATAAATGATTCACTTATATCTCTATATATGTATATTTTCTCTTGAAATGATTCCATTCCCAGGGAAGGTGAAAGTGTTAATGATTCAGGACTGGGCTGTATACTGCGCAGCCGTGAAGGCAAATAAACCATAAGTGGGCAGGAGCCGAGAGAACAGCCTCCTGACCTGGTGGCCTCGGGGTCTGTGATCTAATTCTAGACCTTCAGCCCAAGGTTAATAAGATCTGGAAATCATCCAGAACGTGTTCATACTGGGGCCTCCAAGCCCTGAACTGGGGCCTGAGACACGGGGCCAGCTGATTGGTTAGCGAGGCCTTTCACTCTGTACCCACTGGACCCGATCGCACCCGCAGTGAAAGGGAGGAAGTCTTTCTGCCTCTGCCTGTCTCTCCTCCATCTACTGTCCATTAGACCACAGACCCTCAGTAATGGTGAGACGTCTTCCTTTCCAAACTAGGTGCATATCTGTATCTGTGTGTGTGTCACTGTCTCTGCAATGTGATGGACTAGTGACTTGTACAATGTGTACCCTGACCTTAACCCTGTATTGCCTGGACACCCCCCCCCCCCCGGCTATACAAGCCTTGATAAAGTGGTGATGGGCGATGGAACATTTTCATCTCGACATCTTTTACATCCTGTTTGTTGCTTGTGAGCCTTTTTCTGCTCTTGTCTCCCAATTAGTACAACAAATTAGCAGAACTGAGGGTTCAAGAAGTCCAGAAGAACCCAGAAAGGTGCTGAAATGGTTTTGTAAATCCAGGTTTTATTACTCCACCAAACATTCCCCTTCTTGGAACGGATTAATATCACACAGTCTGTCTCCGTGCCCTTTTTTGTGGGTATGACTGGCATGTTTGGTGCAACAGGAAAAGCAGCAACAAGGGCTCCATTAGTGAAGGTGTTCAAGCTCAATCACAATAATTTGAGAGACTAAAAAATCCTTTTCCATCAAATTAGACCTGATTTCTTGAAGCTCTTAGCGTGATTGTGTTGTCGTAAAAAATAGTCCTTACTTTACTATTAGATGCTGTCTTAACACTTCACCCGTATCGTTGAAATTAATATACACTTTAACATTACAAGACAAACTGTTACCTTTTTCCTCAACAAGTAACTGTGTGCCGGCCAAATGACGCTCTTTGAGTCTTTGCAATGAACAGCCGATGGCAGCAGGTTCCTCTCCCCGGCGGTCGGCAGCAGAAGAACAATTCCAAGAGGAGCACAATTCTGCAGCATTTACTTGCAGAACCACATCAACAAATGTTGCAGAATAGTTCAGCTCTTGAAATCAAAAAAGGCAGTGCGGTGAGCAGGCGATGCGAAAAAGGATGAGCGATCGTTGCGGAGATGGTGGCGTTTGTAAAGCGGGATGCAGCCTGAAGAACTCATTGCATATGGGGAGGAAAATGTGCAGGAGAGAGGAAAGAGGGGAGAGAAGAAGAGAGCTCAGTTTTCAGCTCATCCTCCAACACAGATCTGAGCCTCCTCAGTGTCTCTTCTGTGAAAACTGTAAAACAAAGACAATAAATGCCTTATTGCTTTCTCTGTGTGCTCACACAGTATACGGTTTGTACACATAACTGCGATATAAATGGCGTTTTCTGTCTCCATAAAAAATAACACTGCACCCCTCCCTGGAAAAAAAAACAACACAACTCTTTGCTCATGCAACATGATAGTTATGTCCAAACAAAGCAAAGAAGAATCACCAGTAGATACGGATCCATCAAGATAGAAGTGAGTCAGACAGCCTCGTGTCTGCGCCGCAGCACACATGCTGCGTTCTCGCGCGCAGCTTCTGCTCGCGACGGAGTGTGCATACCAACGGCTCGACGGTGATGAGAAGTCACACCTCGCCTTCCTGCCAGCTGCGGCGGCGGTGGCACTCGGGGTCCCGCGTTTCATAGTTTCACATGTAATCAGCAACAACACTCAAACACTCTAAATGAAAAGCCCCTCTCGTCCTTCTCGCTTTTCAGCCGGCCTCCCTCGCTCATCATATTCCCTCACTCTCTTCATTAGCCCAGGCTGTGAGTGCTATCACTGATTCCTACTTGAGGATTAGTGGACCTCTCCAAGCGCCGCTCGGCTCAAGTGTTGGTACAGGAGCTGCCTGGCATTTCCCTTTTCATCAGCGACGTTTGTTATTGTTTGCAGTTTTTTTGTCACGGGTTTTACTAAGTCATATAAAACCTATATTTTTCCTCTCTCATTCTATTTGAGTGACTAATTTGCTTCCCACTAAATTTGCTGTAATATATAGTGATGATGGTGTATTTGACCTTATTGTGTGACTTTTTTTTTAATTCTTCCAGGAAAATTGACATTTCATGAACAGTCTAAAAGCATTCTTAAGAGTTTAATGGCAACACTGCACTAAATTATCCATAAGTGGGAATTTGTGTATATGATTCAGTTCCTCTTCACGTTTCACATGATGAATAACAGCTGTGGCTCCACTGAGGCAAGTCAGAGCACCAGGAGGGAAAGCAACCATCAGAGTCTCTTTAAAATCCATTCCTACAAAATAAAATCCCCACTATTGCTGGGTTTTTTTTGTTGAAGTTTTTTGTCCATTTATCGTCTGTGATTTCGTTTTCCAGAGGTGCCTTGTGTTCAATGAGAGTTTGATGAAACACAATGACAGGAGATTGTTTTTTTAAGAATTAGCTAATGAACGCAACAAGACCACTTAACACGGGCCATTTCAAAGCAACAATGTGGTGAACAAAGATAATCACCGTTATTTGTCACATTGATTAGAGACTCAGACAGGAGAGACTGTTGGAGACATTATCAAGAAACTAAACTGCTCTTTCTCTTTTTTAGTGATTGACACCATCGATGTGTGCGACTTGTGTGTCTGCCATATTGCCGGTCTCTGCGGGCCCTGTTGTCACTGCTGTCCGTTTCGTAGCTTTCCAGCGACGCCCTCTGCTGCGACTTTCTCCCCTCTACAAATCACCTTAACCCGCTCTGCTTTCGAAGCATCGCACATGCTGACAGTCCCCTTCCCCCACCAGCCCAAGTGGGAAAAAAAACAAAAAAAACCCACTTCCACAGAGACATTTGGGCTGATATTTACCTGAATTATTTTTAGTCTAATAAATCAGAACGATGACCCGCATTAGTGCAGCCACCTCTGTAGAACAGAACCTTGGCATGAAGATGATACAGTGAGCCCCTTATCCAACATTCAGCCGAGTAATAGGAGGAGAAAGTGGCCTGAAGGATATTTACAAAGCTGCATTTTGACATTTTTAAGAGAGATAAAGGTCAGACGGAAGCTCGCAGAGAAAAAGGAAAAAGCAAATTTACAACCAGGCAACGGAGCGCAGAAGAAAGACGCAAAAGGGGGGGGGAGTAGGGTGAGAGCTGTTGGACTCCACAGACAGCGCTCAGTGAGCTCATCCAGTCGCGGCCATTCCTTAGCTATCAGTGACATTATCAGAGACACGGATCTTTTTTATGAACTTTCCAGAGGCCAGCCTGGCTGATCCCTTTATAGCAGCGTTTATAGCAGCGCGGAACGAGTGTTGTGCCAAATGAACTAACAGAGTAGTAAAGCTCTCAAACGACGTCCGTTAACTTGGAGCGGGAGCAGAGTTTCTCTGTAAATCTTACTTTAGAGACAAAGCGCTGGCTGGAGGAGGCGTTGCCGTGGACGGGACAGCTTTGCTTTTATGGCCTGAGCCTGGACTGCTGAGACGGGAGGGCGGGGAGGGGGGGGAGGGGCCGCGGCCGGCGCTGAGACGGCGCGGACTCGTATCCGTCGATCTCTGGTGGTAAATCTTTCCGCGGGTCGTATTGTCGGCCTGGGCGGCCCGTCACTATTAACCGGTGAAATGTGACACTTGTAGGCGGCGCAACAAGTACCAGGGGTTTAAGGGTGCTGATGGCAGAGTGACGCGCGCAAACCTCGAAGGCCGCCTTCGCTGCGTGTCGAAGCAGTTCGTTTTCGGAACCCAAAAAAAAAGGCACGAGCATGATTTGTGACAACAAATTATTCCCACTCTGAAATTCACTCAATACAGATGTGATGTTAAGACCTGAAATCTTCAGCGCACAGGGAGAGAGAGAGAGAATGATCTACGTGAAGTAAGGGCACAATTATGTTCCTGCACTGTGGAAAGGAAAAGTTCATTTGCATATTCATGAATCCTCTAATTCACCAAGTTTTAATGAGGAAGAAGCTGTCATCTTCCCAGATTTACACCCGATTGTTTGGGTATAAAAACCATATTGCTCATAAATCACAATTCAAAGCGCATTATTTTACATACTTAAATCATAAACATGTCTGAGGGAGATCATTAATGCTGCGTTTACATTGGGACAGCTCATTTCTCGCCCGGCTCTACATTTACAGCCTTCCAAAAAAAAAAGTGGCTCCGGCTCACCTTTGCCACACTGTATTTACTGTCACAAAGTTTAATTACAAAACCCAGAAGGCAGCAAGACCCTCTGAGAGGAGAGAGAATGAGTGCCGACGTGACTACAAAGACCTAATGAATTTATTATAAGGTGTTATGAAGATTAGCGTGACTTAGCCTCAAACTTTCCCCCCCTCCGCTCGCCCCCCCCCCTCCCCCATCCGCATGATTGATGCTGATTGTGGTTTTTAACACGCGGTTAAATCGACGGCAAATCGTCTTTAGTGGAGGTCGCATTAGCATAAGGGCCTTCTTGTGGAAAATAAACAGCAGCAATGTCTCCTCAAAAAAAAAAGAGCCCAAACAAAAGAGGGAGATAATGACACGGCGGGCCTTTGGTAACATCAACAGCAGCATAATGGAGATGGGGTGAAATTAAAATGGATCAGTCAATTTGAATTCCCCTCAGCGACGCTCCCTTCTCTTCACATTTTCCTTCCTAAATCTTCCTCTCGTTCGTTCAGCGGCCGATCAAATCAAGTGGATCTCTAAACTGCAGTATTTACCAAAATAAAAGACAACTCTATAGCAGAAGTTTGGCGATTTTCAACTGTAAATTGAAGCCCCCGAGCTTTCCGTCATCGCCGTTGTTTCTCGCCATGAAAACAGTGAGAAGAAAGTGAGAGGCGACGAAAAAGCAGTTTGGGTCGCAGTGGGGGAAGTTAGGAGCAGAAAGACGCAACGGTGATGATATTGTAACAGATCGCGGGTGTCGGCGGAAGGTGTTTAGTTTGTGAAGCAGACGCAGGAATTCCAGCAGGATGTCAGCGAGGGAAGTGAGAAAATCTCACTGTCACACCGCGACTATGTGTGGGAGTCATACGTACGGTATTTAGGTACAACTTCTTTTTGGAATTCATCGGAGAAAAAAGTCGCGCGACTGCAGGAAACAGAAGAAAGGCGAAGCGGAAACATGGATGTGCGATGATAATGTTGTCTCCGAACATCTCTGTTTCAAACAGACTCTTTCTCTTTTTTTCGGCCTGATGTGACATGTGAGAAGAAGGTTTGGATTCGAAAGGGGAACCCAGTGATTTATTTTGGATCCGATGCCAGTTTCACATGGCGTGAGGAGAAACACGGGACTCAAACATATTGATAGCTTAAAAACTTAAAAACACAGAAAGCTGGTTCATTCAGATGTGACAAGTGGTGCAATTCAACAATGTTTCACAGCATAAAAAGGGAAAAGTCGATCCAGTCGATCATTTCACTGACGCACAGAGAAGTTGGAGAAATCTTTGATTACAAGTCCAGAGAGAAATTTAAACAGGCATCTTGTCTAACTGGATCACTGTGTGCTCTCAGGCTCTTCTGTCAATGCAGTTCAACTGACTCCACCAGGATGTGACTGTATGTGTGACATTAACTCGGAGAGCAGATCAGTTGTTCGCTGACTAAAAACCCTGTTGACAGCAGAAGCACCGTGACACATCCAGGAACTGACTCAGTCCCGACAGCAGCGTGAGAGGTGTCTTACTGTAAGTAACATTAGCGATAGCCTGCGCTCCACAGTGTTGCATTAGCAGCATTAAATAAACATTAGCTTCGCTTTTATAGGACCTGACGGCAGCGCTCTGCAAGTTTTGGCGATGCAGTCGGTCCATAAATCCGTGTCCTCGTCTGACTAACCGATGGGACTTAAAAGGGAATCAGTCATCGGACTGATCCACACAGCAGGGACAACTCTGCCGTCATACAGCTAGAAACCACATTAATAAGAGAGCTTGTAAAACTGACTGTTTTACCTTTCATTTGGACTGAAGAGTAGAGCAGCTCTCCTACAATTAAAAAATGCAATTATTAAACATTTTGGTTTTACATTTTTGTGCATATGTTGTGGGAATTGTTTAAATCAGTCAGACTGTGAAGGACAAAGTGAGAGTGTCCAGACAAAACCTAATCAAAGACAAACAGATCATTTAATCCTCCCCTGTGCTAGCAATCACGAACAAACATTCAACATAAAAATATAGCTGGCTTTTTTTTGTGTTTTGCTTTTACTGGTCCAAAAAAACCCTCACTGCACTCGCTCCATTTGTGGAACCCGCACACTGTCAGTCCTTATGGTCCAGTAAGAGTTTTTGCGACCCAACACAACTTGCTTGGCGGAGGACGGCTAACACTGGGAGCGCAGTCATCTGGGATGATAGAGTGTGCCTTCACGACACTAGCGGGAAGCATTTGCTGGTAATTAGGGGAGGAACGAGCACAACTGGGGCAACCACCGTCTCTTGTTAATGATCAGAGGACGCCGCGCTCTCCCCACACACACACCGGCTCAACTCACACCCACGCCTTCTCAGAGACTCACTCAAAGTCGAGTTGTTTTACTTTGTCGCAGATCAGCTGGATAAGCCACTCGCACGCATCAAAACCGGCTCTATCGAGCTGTTTGGATAGTGGAGGAGACCGAGCGTTCCTGCCTTTGAAGGCGACATTCAAAGCACCGCACCTGGTGAAAAGATGTGATGGGTCTGAGCCAGAAAAAAACGCTCCAGCACTCGTACAGGATCGATTATCATATGGTGGATGTAAAGAATGAAAATCTGAGCTAAACTAAAAAGAAACTGGACACGACCTCCCCAAACTCGAGTGTGAGGTGGCCTCACTGTTGAAAAACCGCTGCTCTGCTTGTCTTTGTGTCCTTCTTGTGTTTTTCTTCAGTGAAAAACTTTCAATACAGAAGAGCAAATTAGGCCAAAACAAGCCTGCTGCTGCTGCTGCCACTTCGTGGGTTAAATGAGTTGAGCTTGTTTCGGGGGGAACGATAATGTAACACAGTTTCCTCGTTATGCCGGCACTTCCTCGTTCTCCTTCTCCAGCTGCATTTGAGCTCCGTTTTGACCTGATCGGCGTGATGTATGGGAGGTGTCCACGGGCCGCGAGCGCTGCTCGCAGTTTGGCGAAGACAAATACGAGTTCTTTTAGCGCGCTCCTGCTGAGCATTACGGGATAGCATAAAGCAATTAGCCTCCTTGCTGGTGAGCGGGGTCAGATCGGAATAAGGTCTCGAATATTGATACCGCTGAAGCATTAATGCATTTTTAAAGACACGGGGAGCTTAAAAGTATCGATATTTGCCGAACAGGTATTAATTATGCATGCCGAGAATGTCGTTACTTTTTAAGAAAGTTGTTGGATTTCTCCCAGTTGCTTTGATAATTATCTAAATTTTGCCTTCTGTGGTTCAATGTGGTTTGACGGGCTTCACTTGGTTTGAAAATGTTTCATCAATGAAAAAATTGATCCAGGAAAGAGCGATGCAGCTGCTTTGATTGGTGATGATATACAGCAATTAGTCCAATTAATTTCCTCATGAGGTGGCTGCTCACCATTGTGTTTAGTTATTGAGTACAAGGACAAGTAAAATGTACGTAAGGTGAGTTTTTCCTCCATGAACCTCCCACACACTCGGAGCGACGAGGAAAGAAAAGCTCGTTTGAGTGCAACACGATATCCACGCCGCTGTGCATTGATATTTGTGTTGTTCCTAATCCATCAGTGTTTGGGCGCTGCTGCTCTGTAGTGATTGTTGTGGGCTCGCCTTGATCTAATTTATGGCTGTGAGATCCCTCTCTTATCGCCATGCTGCGTGGCATGCATGCGTGTTGCCATAACAACCCGGCATAACACAGATTTGTCTCATGCCGATAATTTCAAGTTCATCTTAGTGGAGGAGAAGACGTCTGGTTTTTCTGTGCGAGGTAGAAGACAAAAAAAATCAAGAGGATATTAGTTGTTCCTGAAAGGCTCAGTGTGTCGTTTCGAACGGTTGATCTATGTACCAAAACAGTCAAAGAATTGTCACAGCTTATGCCGACAACATCCTTTTATATGCTTTAAGGACGCTGTATTCATCCAGCGCTCTCAGGTTGCTGCAAACTACACACTGAACCTTCAAGGCTCTGAAGGCCTGAAAGTGATTACCTGTAAATATCAAGGGGGGAAATTGATTTAGAAAGACATTTCCTGTGCATGTTGCTATACCTGACACTACTTGTTGTTGTTTTTTTTTTTTTGACAAATATCCAGCAACGACCACCTATTGGCAGGATAGCAGCTGGTCCGTCTCTCAAACTGTGAACAAAGCAGTCATAGCATGCCTATAGCCACTTTGATCCAGCACGGTGTGACGGTATGCATTGCTGGCAACTCTACAACCTCAGCGCAGCCACAGCATCTTTTATACCAAAGCTTGTTTGTGTCTATTGAAACTGTTGCCACACATAAATTACAGGGAAAAACAAGTGTGTATCAGCGCCGCCCCACTGTGCTCTGCGTGTCCTTCTGACTTGTAACCGAGAGCGAGTGAACACGTATGTTACCAGATGTATGACACGAGAGACGCTCTCCATGTCCCCGAATGCACGGACAGATGAACAGAGAGTCTATCCCCCTCAGATTCCCTCAGATTCCACATTGCGGATCTATAGACTGTAATAGTGTTTAATAAGGCCGGCATTACGCTGGGATAATCCCGCTCTCTCATGCACCGACACACAACCAATTCCGTTTCCACCGCCTCAGCTGTTTTTTTCCCCGGCGCTTCGAAAGCTCATTTCAAGAAAAGGAAGCCGGGGCACAAAACGAGGCCTCAAATATCAATTACCACTGATGGGGGAGCGGGAAAAAAAAAAAGCTGATGGGTGCTACATTCCCTCAAATCCTGCGCTATTCTTTTCATTTGAATTTAATATGTTTTTTTTTCCCCTTCCACAGAGCGATAACAGGCTGTGATGAGAAGAAAATTAATAATGATTGGACAAATAAGAGATATGGAGGTGGAAGGGGAAAAAAATGCAGCAGCTTCACAACATATGTGGTAGTGTACAACTGCACCATGAGGATATTATTTGCTTGGAGGTTCGATTCCCGGCGAATATTTGAGGTTTTGTGAGTTCATTTGACTACAAGTTTGTCTCAGTCTTGGTAACGTGTTCTTTATTTCTTTATTGTGGTTTGTATTAAAAAATAAGTTTTGGGGTAAAAACATGATGAAGAGGTGTTCGAAAAGTTGCTCTCATTGTCCCGCGGCAGCTCGACGGGAAACACAAACAGGTCAGTTACGAAGATGTAACTCCGAGGCAGGAGAGCAGCCAGGAGCAGGCTGCTGAAAGCAGCCTCAGCAGAGTTCGCCTGCACTTTTAACTGAGACAAGAGGAAGAGCCGGCCAATAACTCGAGAGGTCTTGGAGGTTCATGTGGAAACACAACCTCACAGTATATTGAACACCAGCCGGTGTGACCCGTCTGAAGGCAGAAGTCATTTAATCTCAGGCTCTGTTTTGTCGTCTATGTTGAAAAGAAAAACAGAGAATAAATAAACTCATTAAATAATGTAATTTATTTGTTTCTACATCAGTTCTATATAATTTTGCACTTTGGTCTTTTTGAGTGACCTTTGCAGAATGTTCTCAGGATTAAAAAGAAAAAAAAAAGTTTAATCTTTTGATAATGTTTCCATTAGAGGCTGTTGATCCGTACAAGAAATCACAACCTCCCTCCAACGTGAACTTCTCCATCTGCACACCCCATCGCCTGATATTACCTTCGCTGCTGTATTAGTGCTCCCCTACAGGGTGGATCAATGTTGTAAATGGCCAACAGTAGCCTTGAAATGTCTGTTTGGCCAATTGGTGATCAGTGAGTTGGGTCTAACGGCACTGCTGATGATGCAGTTAGACCGAATGTTGCACCAAGTTCACCAATGTTGTATAAAGTGACCGTGATCAGCGCTTCATTTGGATCTGCGAAAAAACTGCAGAGCTCAGAGAAGGTGAACATGAATAAAAGCCACTCGCTGGGTTTCCCCAAACACGTAAACACGGTCACACATGTTTCTGCCCGGCAGCTCTTTTTTCCCGTATGAACCGGCGAAACAGAAAGAGATACGGTGTGCACGAATTAATCACATCTCGCCATATTAGTTCCAATATATTCTCAGTATCTCAGCGAAACTGGCTCAGAGTCAGTGCGCAGCTCCGGCTTTTACAAATCACGCTGCTGTCCCCAGTTTGCGTAATTAGTTTAGTGTTATTGCATTCGCATGGAACAGAGGGTGTAAAATGTGTTATTGCTTTTTAACTGAACACAGTGGGTAAACTAATGTGCTCAACATGATCAATAAATCATATCTGAACACATCAACTCCCTGCCAACTGGAAAATGAAGCAGTGTGTGCGCCTGCGTGTGAGTGTGTGTGTGTGTGTGTGTATGTGTGTGTGTGTGTGTGTGTGTGGGGGGGGGTAAAACATCTTTTAAAGTGTAATATGCAAAAACATTGCTCATTTTGTGCTTGACATGCCATCCATCTTGTCAAATGAATTGAGTACATTGTCTGTGGAATATATTTGTATATCTGCTGCTGGTTCGTTGGGGAAAAAGCCCCAGAGACCCGTTTCCCAGCTTCGTTTGCCGAAATCTTCACAACAACACTCATTCCGAGCGGGCCCCACGCGCGCTCCTCGCCGCCTCCAGATACACGCCTTAACAACCTTCTCATCGCTTGTCCCGTGCTCCGCTCCTCCCACGCTGTGGGTGGCCGAGGCAGTTGGTCCACTTTGTAAAAGCCTCCCGCAGTTCGCTAATCATGTTGACCGCCGGCTACCAAATTAAAGCTGTCACTGGCACTGCTGGAAGCTGCTGGTCCGAGCCGCGCGGCTTCCAGTGGATAAATGGACCCTCCACAAGGGGCTTTTTCCTATCGCTGTCCGTCATACAGCTATTGCTGTCATCTGAGGGGCCTTGTGAATTTAATTTGGAGGGGGGAGATTTGGGTGTTTTCCGCTCCGATCGAGGCTTAATGTCAAATTTAACAACAGATGGAGAGCTGCACCAGTGTGTTTCACTGAACCAGCTCCCAGAATGTGGAATAAAACAGTAAAATAACAGGATTGCGCTTTCAAAAAGCAATCCAGCTCTAGAAATATACAAAACCAGAGCTGATCCAAGTGTGGATCAATATTACTTTATTGACTCCTTGCCTGTAAAATACTCAATACATCACCCGATTATTAAAATCGACGTGGTACGATTTTGTTTATTTGCAGTATTTGCTGTCAGGCCATTGTAGTCATGTAGCTCTTGTAAACATTACGTTTGAAGCATTATCCAATTTACTTTGTCAGCACAGTGTTTGAACTGAAAGAGGCAAAGAGACCATAAATGAAGCGATTCGACTTCCAAATATGAGGTTTCCCCCCATTTCCACTCGGGTTTTATTACTGTAATATTTAACATTCGCTCTGCAGGGCACTGCTCTCCGTTCACTTGGAGTTTAGTGTATTTGCCATAATGCAGCTGTGATGCGGCTTTTAAAGCCTGCATAATAAACTTTAATACAGTCACAAAGCTCGAGGGCGAGGTACTCCCTCAAGCCGACGTACAGTATATCAAAATAAGCATATTGAAAATATTTCAAAAAGTTGTTGAACGCGGTCGCTCCCAAACAAGTTCAGTCGGGGGAAAGGCTCCCTTGAGCCAGCTCCTATCTGAGAGAGTGAAAACTAAATGTTCCATGATAAGGAACTGAGACGTTCTTTAAATCACAGAGTGCTTATCGG
>JAUESE010000027.1:6989063-7000949 GCA_032274725.1 Malacoctenus triangulatus
CCCCCGCCCCCGGGAGCGGCACACACCATCACACACATTACTCTATTATAAGATCAGGCCGGCCGGAGCCGAAGGAAGACAGAGAGCGTCCTCTACTGCTGCTGTCTGCAGATGTTGAGTTGGCTGTTTTTGACAGGATGACAGCAGGACTTTTGTTGTGCTTAAGATGTTGTGTTGTGCTGCTGAAATTCTGACAATGTCGAACATTTACAAAATAAGATTGTGTAAAGCGAAAAGGCCCATTTTAACCTGCCGAACTGCTTCCAAACTGATAAAACACAGACTCGATCTGTGGCTGAAACCTGTTCAAACGAAGGCACAGCTAAAGAGGTGATGTAAATTCAATGATTAAGGAATTAAAAAGATGAAGATGTGAATGTAGGGAGAAGAAAAGAGGTTTTTACAGGAGGAATGTTTGGATTATCCTGGATTGAGACGTGCTCCCCTTCACTTGTCTCTGAAGTCCGTACAGACAGACAGGAAAAAAAAAAATCCACCGTCAGCTCAGCTTGTCTGTCGAGGCAGAAAAGTGACTTGGGAAAGTGCAGGATAGAAATTTTAAAGTTGGACAAAACTATAGAAAAAAAAACGACTGAAAAATAAAAGTGGGGGAGAAGAGTTTGTGATCCTGCCAATCTAAAGCTGCTTGCCAATTTTTTCTTCTTCTTCTTCTTTTTTTTTTAATTGGACAGCCTCAAAAAAGCTGTGGAGAAAATATACTATTCTTAAAAATGGCTCCAGAATGTTCTGGCAAAACAGTTATCCCTCTTCATTGCTTCCTTCTGATTTCTTTTTTTTAAAGAATTCCCAGCGCTGCTAAAAGACCATCACCAAACAAGTTTGGAGGATGGTTTGAAAAAATAACACTTTGTTTCCTAATCAGTCACAAGTGTGGGACAACAAACATCACAAATAAGACACACTTTTTCTAATGAGTAATAGACCTCCAAGTGGAACTTAACTTTTATCTCTGGATAACCTTGAAACAGCTGCATTTCCATTTGAACAATTGAAACCAAGAAAACAAATTTAGGAGAAAAAAAAATAGTTTAGTAACTTAACTCTCAAGTTTAACAAAACATGATCAAAAATCGACACGGCATGACATGATAATCACGATGCTGGCACCAAACATCCTTATTCTAATTTCAGCGAAATATGCTTCTCTAATAAACTGGATGCCTAAATTGGATTTGCTCCCTGTGAGGCTATTTGATAGCTCCTCAAGGGGGCGCTCCACATTTGAATGAATGAATCTTGAACCGAAAAAACACAAACTAAAGAAGGGAAAGTTCACCGAGTGGAAATGTGGAGCATCAGCACCAGGAAAAGTACACTGAAGGACACCCAGCCGTTCATAAATCCAAAGTATGGATACGCTTTGGCCTGTACAGTAATGAAGGGACGGGCGAAATCGACAAACACTTTCCAGCGGCTCAGCTTTTCGGCTGGTGGATATCGACCAGTTACAGTCTGTGAGTTTCGAGCACTTTGCGACTCGACGTGCTTTTTGTCCAGTGATTGATCCCGCCTTGCGTCAAATCCAATGAAACTGCTGACATTAATTGACATCAGTTATTTTTTTAGGGGTTTTACATGATGTTCACATTTTGCGTCAAGCGTTCCAGTTCTGCTCGTCTTGAAATAGCTTGTTAAAAGCTGGCCTGCCTCCTCCGCTCCCTTCATTTACTTCACTGAAAAATACCTAAACCACCTTTTTTTTGTCCTCGCATTTCTTTCCTCTTAAGTCTTCGGCACTTTCAATAGGTGCATCCAAGCACCCGACAAGCCGATTATGCTTGATACCTTGGCTGAGGGATACTAATCTTCGAGCCTGACACAACACACCGCCCGGCTAAATATAATGGACACGACGGCTCCCACCTTCCTACTGTTTCAACAGTAACCCCTCTCGTGTTGTTCCAAGAGGGAAGCTAATGCAAACAGCCTCCACACACTGCAGAGCCTTCCTCCTGACCCTTGTCTTCTCTACACACTCCCTCTTCACACACTGCCCTCGTTAATCCTGGGCAAATGCCCCTACACATCTCTCTGCCTCCTCACAATGCATCTAATCGATCACAATCTTCGCTCCCCTCTGCAGAGGCTCCCCGGCTCCTCATTGGACCGTCAGTGCTGAGACGAGCCTACCACACCGTTCCTACCTTTCCCCTCCTACAGCGACCTCCTCTGCCTTCTGAGCTTCCTGTGCTGCGTTTCATTTCCTTCGTGTCATTAGCACGAGTGTCAATATTTTCTCAACGCCGACCGAGTCTTCAGTCTTACATTGGCACTCGTAAATTATGTGACATTGGTTAAAGCTACCTGTAGTAAAGTAGAAATTTGGGTTTCAGAGGGTTTTGTCTTCGTGATTTTTGTGAGTGCTGCAATTTTGATTGCAGTAAAATGCTTTTATTCAATTCTTGTGCTCCTGTTGTGGGTGAGTGAGGTGATTCCTAATCATGAATGGCAGCTGTGCAATTGGCCCTCTTTTGTAACCTGACCGCTCAATTTGTGTGCGAAGGAAAAGGCATGAAAGAGTGATTGTGCAGGTAAGTGCATTACATGTCCTCGGGAAAATTTTCTCATTGCACCTCCACTCATTCAGATGGAAAAGGGCAGCAAGCTCAACCTTCATGTGATGAAGTTGATATGGGTTATTGAATATTTGTTCCTTTTTTTCCTTAAAATTATGATTTTAGCAGAGGAAGGGAATCTTTACAAAGTGAGAGTTCCTTCCAGTGATCTCAGTGACGGCAAAACGTGCTGTGAAGAAAATCTGACGTTGATGTCCTAACACTTGAATGTATTCCAAGATTCAGATGAAGATTTTTCACTGGCCCAATCTACCACATCTTGATATATATACTGTGGCAGTGTAGCAACACTAAGAACTCTCTCTGTCCTTAAGGGTCTCCATGGATGCCAGGATCACGAGCATCTTATCCGGGTGATGAAGCAATTCTTTATCAGACTGCAAACCAAGAGACATGTTTACTCCCTCCACTTTGAACCAAACTTCACATGTGTCCTCTGGGTCTTTTAGAACATGATAGTGTCATGAATTATTCAAGCTTTCCAGAAAACAGGAGGATAGTTGGGGGGAAATGCTCGCAACATCTCTGGTGGCGGCAACAAGGTACTGCTATTTATTGGAATAAACGGAATACTGTCACTTCTCTGTGTTTCGTATCCCCATTCTCCTCTCGCCCCCTCTCTGAATGTATTGTTTCTTCGACAAAAGAGACAGTTTAAATACAACAAGTATCACCATCTCAAACAAGTTTGGCTGAGCAGATGATGATGCAGAACAATCTATCTGGTGCCTTTCCAGGCTTCGATTCCCGTGTCTTTTTAAAACTACCAGAAACGGAGAGAGCTGCAATTTTGTCAGCACATCTTGGATAATAGCTAACCAGCAGCAAAATGAAGCTGTCATGTTTGCCAAGTTCCGATCCTCAAAGAAAAGCAAATAGGCAGCAGTTTAAAGATCTCAGGTTATAAGAAAAACTTCACTCGGTTTGACATTTCACAGTAAAATGTTTGGCTGTGTGGAGACAGGTGAGGGGAAGACAGAGAAGTGGGTAATGTAGGAAAAACGTGTTCAGTCTGAGTCATAAATCGGAACATCGTATTTCTTCTTCAAATGGTTCCTTTATTCTCCTTTTTCTGCATGGTGGGTTTTTCCTCCAGTGGCTCAGGACTTGATTCTCAGTAGTTGGATTCTCAGAAGAAACTATAATGAACTGTCCAGCAGAACTTTATTTAATTGTATTGCCAGTGTACCATAAAAATACAACTTTATCTGCAGGATGTGCTAAATTAGGACACAGGATTTGCCACGGCTTCAGGACACTGCAGAAAAGTGTCTCATCAGAGGGTCTTTTAGTATCACTTCAACATATTCATACTTTAACTGACGTTATAGTTATCTAACAGTTCATGAGTGTTACACCTACATGGCTTTCTGGCTAAATATAACCTGGAGTGCAAAACAATCCTTTTGTGTTGATTTTTTTTTTTTATACTTAATCTTGTCCCAAGAAATAAAGCAATTTCCACTGATACCTACAATATTTCACCAATAATTCACCCTGTAGAGACGTTTAGTTACGACTACCAACTATTACTCTTATTCTCTCCTTCTTCCCCCCGTCAAAAGCAGCTGGCTAAGGTACTATATGTCTGCCCGACCAACCGTTCAGCATACAGCTGGGTTTCGATCACAGGAAATCGAAACCATCACAGCTCAAGCAAACACTGAACAACTGTGAGGCAAGTTTGGGGAATCTGGACACACAGGTCACCGAACCTGCACACCTTCGGATTGTATGTGAAAGCCACAGAATTCCCACAAAAAAAAAGCACATTCGAGATGCCACAGCTGTGTTTTTCACTTTCATCATGCAAGGTCACAATGCTGACCAGCAAAAATCTCACACAGCAACTCGTGTGGGTCATCTGAACGACGACAGACAACGGGGAGACAATACAGAAGCTACTGTAATCCAAAAGATATCATAATGCAAGTTTTACAAATGTCAAAATAGGAAAATATTCCGAAGTTTTGGATTCAGAGTGAGTCTGATCAGTTACTTTTTGGTCTACTTAGCGAAAAACCGAGCGCTTGTTCTGGCTCCCATCACAGTGTATGTAACGTTCTCTCCCAGAAAAGTACCCTTGAGGTAAAGTAAACACACATCCAAAGGAGTGAGCAGCAGTTCACCATCCTGTCCACAGTAAGGTGGAGATCAAAGGCAGCCGTTGCCGCTCAGTGCCTGGGAACACATGCTTTGATCCTCTATTGGCTTGACCTCCATTCGACCTCCTGGTTTTCAAACAAAGGCCCTTGTTCTCGTTCTCAGACCTCAGGAAGGACCCCGAAGAGCACAAACTCCAAAGTTTGTAGAAAAAAAATAAAAAAGAAGGACGGCAAGAATTCGGCTTGGGGGTAAACAAGACGTTATGTCAGGGACGGCACAAGGAAAACTGCAGGCTGGACGGAAAAGGAAAATATGCAACCACTTTGTTGAAATGTGGGGAGATAATGTAAGAAGTTTCCCAGATCAACAGCAGACCCCTCGGGCCTGACACCAGAACGCTGTGTCAGAGTCATTCTTTGCAACACTCGTCGACTTATTTCACTCCCTAATTACAACCAGAAGTTCCAGGCACGAGTACAGTATATATATTGTGGGATTCCTGTTAATAATTGATGTGCATTTTAATCATGTCCAGTCAATCTGTTTATGATTAGCTAAATAAATGAGAAATCTTGCCTGGGGGGGGCGTTCAGAAAGAATCTTCTTACGTCGATTATAAAGAATCACCTTAGTCTTTGTGGGTTAAGCAGGTAATTCATGTAGTGTCCTGAGTGAGGCAGCTAATCTTGTTTTCCAGCAATTTTATACTCGGGCTTTTCTTGCGTTGCGAATAATTCACACATTATTTTTCAGGGTGCTTGGATGAGATTGGGAGCAACAAGGGTCCTGTGTCTTTTGCAGAGACACATCAGAATAAGCAGGTAAGATGAGGCGTGAACTCCCGACCTCTGGATATTCAGACAACCACCTTTACCAACTGAACCACAGTCATCTCAAGTTTGTGATGGATTATCTATTATTGGGAACATTAGGTGTTTTATTGATAATGCAACACACACACACAAGCACAGGCGCACTCACCTACACACACACGGCTGTGCTTGTACTTCTTTCTCTTCCGAGCAGTGGGATATTACTCTACAAGCCACATTGTGAAACTTGCTCGACTCTCCGCCTGTGCTTCAGCCTGTATCCCATTTACACGACAATCATCAGCACCCCCCACCCCCACCCTCCGTGTCAAATTGTGTCAGGGACTCTGTGGGAGGACTTTGGCCTTGTGTCACAGCTCTCCAGTCAGAATGGAAGAGAAATATTTATACCTGCCAGACAGATAGACTGATGTTTAATTCATTGGTTGAAGACTGTGGCACCGCTGACCCTGGACGCCAGGAGATGGAGGCTTTTCTGGGTTTATAACCCCCCTCATTAACACTCAGTGGGTACACACTCCTCAAATGGGTGTGTTTTTTTGTGATGGAGCATTTGCACGAGTGGAGGTGTGAAGGTGCGTTTTGGGGGGTGTGAGTTTTTTTCGAGGCAAATATCCCCCCCATATAAAGTGTTATCTTTTTTTATTTGCCCAGCTGCCCCGTGTATCCGTCCATTTACGATGAGTGTAAATGTGACTGCCATAAAAAATACCCAGCACGGCAGCGTTTGTTCGCCCCCTGACCCAGGTGCTGGCTCGCCTGTCAGCCGAGTACACACCAAATTACTCCCAAGGCTGCATTCAATACAACCCCGCAACACGATAAGTCATTGTAATTCAGGTTAAAAGGTGTAGTGAAGACTGGCAGTCGGACAATAATCTGTATAATGAGGGGGAGATGAACTGGGGGCAGAGTGATGGGGCTGGAAGGAGAGACGGGTCAAAGAGTTAGGACATGGTGACTTATGGGCGGCGAACCACTCCCACCTGCTCTGCCTTTCGCATCTCGCAGGTTGTCTTTGCACTCGACCTCACTGCAACTTCTTCTTCAGCAATGACAAATTCATTGGGACTGAAGTCGTCACTGTCAAATATGAATAAAACATTTCAAAAGAGAAATAAAAATGGGACAAAAATGTGCTGAAATCAGCATCCAAGAAAAAAACAGTCACATGAGGATGACTTAATAAAGTAGTCACAGGGGGAGAGGTTGAATATGAATGTGTGGTAATCATTCCCCGCATGCACAGAAGTAACGGAGGGGATGTGAAGATGGAGCAACACTCAAACACTCTGTCGAGTGTCTGCTACCCAAAAGTATGCTGGAGAAAACAGATGGGGGAGCTAAATTGGTATTCAGTCAGTCTTGGTGTTGTGTGCCATCTGTTGAGAGTAAGATGGCGCCTGTAGATTGCAGAGGATACATGAGAGGGCCACTTTCCTGGTTGCACTCGTACTCACAATCACCTCGCTTTGATAAGCGGAACAGAAGCCACTGAATAACACAATTTGAATGAAAATATATAAATAATGAAAAAAATAATACTCAGTTAAATCATTTATTTTCAGAAAAAAAAGAAATTGATGAAATTAATCTTTTTTATTATTATCATGTGTTAAAAAGATTGACTGACAGTAACTCCTGGCCTGAGATACATTCAAACACGTTGATGTCATGTATGATGACATATTTTCGACTGACTGACGCGAGTTCCTCTCGTCCTATGAACTATTTCTGTACACGCAAATCCGATCTAATCGCCGCTTTAGCTTTTTTTGTGGCAAAAATTGCAATAATTGATGGCAACGAAAGCGGCGCACCTACGTCGGAGTGCGTCTCCACACAAGCATGCACACATGCGCTCACAAGTGTTGTCATAATTGATACTGTGAGCCGTGCAGATGTGGATTCCGCGAGACAGATGCGGGGGTTCAACTCTGGTACCACTGCCTGATTTGCATGAGCTGCTGCCTGCTTGTCAGTCATTAGGACGTGCTCAAACTCACGGCGCACTGTCAACTGAAGAAGTCTCCCAACAAGGGAACGCAGTCATGCTTGTGTATCACAGAGAGAGCAAGAGAGAGAGAGAGAGAGAGAGAGAGAGAGAGAGAGAAAAAAGTGAGCAGCTTGTGTGCCATGGCTTGATTTATACATAAGCTGTACTGCAGCATGATAAGGATGTCCCAGCCTTATCGTGCTGCAATACAAGAGGAAACAAGACACCACCGCTGGGGCAGCCAGCCGATTGCTCGAGTGAATCTTCTCGGGGTTTTTTTTCTCCACGTTGTTTACGTGAAACGCTCGGGGTACGAGTTTAGCCTCGCTGATGCTAAAGGGCTAAATTGTGCATGTAGGTGGGCTTCTTGACGGAGTGATTTCTGCATCACCTTGCGTCTATTTCTGCTTGTTTCCAACCAATTCCCCCAGTGGACTTGTGTTGATGTGGGCATGCACATGTGCAGACCGACATACGAAGATATCTGGTTTAGAGTGGGGGTTAATTGCTTCTCACGCAGGCATTAATGTCATGGCTGGTGAGACTAATAGTTTGTTCATCCTATTGCAGTGAAGATAATAGAGCCATAAAACTCTGGTCTCCCTGTACTTATCACATGCATGGCTGCAGCCTTTTAATATGATACCTCAAGCCGCATGTGCGCGCAGACACGGAGGCAAACAGTTTATCCAACTACTTTGGACTCTTTTGAAAAAAAAAAAACTCTTTCTCACTTTTGGAAAAGACCGTTTATTTAGGACGCGAAGAGTCTGTGAAGTTTAGCGAGTGCGTGTCCTTGATATCAAAACAGCTCACAGGATATTTGCAGAACTGTTGTCATGAAAGCGCTCCCTTGCACCGAGCCCGATGCCACCCGGCATCCAGCAGCAGGGCCACTTTGTTCCATCTCTGTGTCGCTGTTTCGTTGAGTTTAAGTATCAAAGAAGACAAAAGCATGGGAAAAAAATATATATATCGCAATGCACTGCCCACTCTTGCCAGCGGGATTAGTGACACAAAGAATTACACAAGCCAAACAACTCATTTCACGGAATCTGACCCAGTTTCTGGATATTGTTTGGACAGCTTGAAGAGCCGCATGAGTGACTTATTTTGGTGGCTGACGCACACGCTCGTTAAACTGTGGCCAGGCTGCATCCAACCAGACGGTGCCGGAATGTCACAACGCAGACCAAACTCCTGCACACAATGCAGAGTATTTCAGCTGTAAAAACTGTTGTTTTAATGCCATTGGGTTGTTCTTTTTCCTCCTGGTAATGTGGGATGATTGATATGTAATGTCAGAAATTATAAAAGGAAAATTTCCCTCAAACACTTTACCACCAAACACCAAACGCAATTCAACTCGAGTTGATTGCCAGAAAGAAAGCAGCGGTCGTTGGTATTAACTGTGAGATAATCCCGCTGCCATGAGCAAGGTTAACACAATGCTCCACGTGACCTTGTAAATCCTTTCAGAGAACGTCTTGCTGTTTTTCTCCCCCCCCTCCAGAATTCAAAGTTTCCCACTGGTAAGTGGACAACCTTCTGAGGACTGATCAATACTCAGAACGTGGTGAGTAAAATGACTGTTGATCAATACCACCGTTGCCTGGATTCAGCCAGCAGGAGCAAAATGGAAACGGATCATCCAGAGGTGGAGACGAAATTTTTCTCAAGAGTGCTGCTCACGCTTAAGGAGGAAACAGTCTATTGTGGACATGCATCATTGTCAGTGATCAAAGCCACTGTTATCAGACACATTAAAAAGGATTTGATGCAAATCATTTGGTGTGGTTGAACTCAGTCGTCGCTTGGTGCTTCAGATATAACAAATTCATGAATTACACTGGATTCTGCCAGTTTCCTTGAAAGTTTTATGAAGAAATCACCAAAATATCTTCATTTTTTGTTACTAAGCTTTGTTGTTTCATACACATTTTCTTTCTACTGTTTCTTTTTGCAGGAGTCCAGGATAAAAACAACAAAGTCACAAATAACAGATAGACCATAGAAACTTCAACTTTGAATAAACTGTCATCGTGGTTTGTTGTTGCTGTTCAGCCCCATCATCCCCCTATTAGTGGCTAAGTTTTTCCAATCCCAAATTCGCACTGCAGTTTGACTTTACCAACTCAAACTGCGGTGCACTGAGATTATTGTCCCTGTGCAGATGACTGCCTGATTCATGGTGCATAGACACAACAAAAATACACAATAAATGACTTGGAGAGGTTACTGCATGCCAGATGCTCTGCTGATTCCTCCATGGACGTAGACTTTGACTCTCAGGATTACACTGTAGATGTACAGGTTGATTTCATTCGATTCCAGATTAGATAATCGGGCTAAGTCCTTGCAAACAAACTTCTCACAGACTGCCGATTACCTCCACTCCACCGAGAAAGGTGACCCTCAGTCAGACTGTGTAAGCCTCACCACAGCAAAAAAAAAACCTGTCTGCCTCTCTACCTCCCCCCCTCCTCTCTCTCTACTACAAACAGTGGGAAAAAATGCAGGAAACAGCAGAAAAGGCAATGTACAATGGACCGATCGGGGTGGAGGGTGTTTGAGATCAGTGATGTTGGGGATGATGGGATGCAAATGGATGCGTGAAGTGTTTACACACGGCTAATTCCCACCTGTCAGTCAACTCGGGGGAGAGATGGTGAAACCATGCAAACCCTCTTTTTCTTCTCCTCTCTCATGGGAAGGGGGGGGGTGGAGGAAAAAGAGAGGAAGGGAGGGGAGAGAAAAAGAGACACGGTCCGAGAAACAAAAGTTTAGTGATTATAGACTAAAAAGTACCTTCATGGGATTAGTTTGTTTTCAAGATTGGATAAGAATGACTGTAACCTATCAAAATATTGGGGACGACAGGAAGGCGTTGCTTCTATATCAAAAAGAAAGAAAAGTACATGTCATCCTTGCAAATAAAACCTTTATTTTTCTTTCTTTCTTTCTTTTTACCTATTTCTTGGTCCAGTGTGCTCGACACACAAAAACAATCACACACCTTGAAGCTGCCCGGCATGACTAAAGTCTGATGTATTATCCACACAGGTGCTTCTCACTTCAGAGCGTATCTGGGAATCGATCTGAGGATCACAGGTCCACGCCAGCCTACCTCTCTAACCTTTATGTTACTCCTGCATCACTCATTTTTTAACCTTTATCTATCACCCTTAGGTTTGCTGACCATGAATTGTTATTTACAGAAGACGCATCTCGCGAGTAAACAAAAGGTATCGGGTTGCGGACATCAATCTAAAGGAGATTTTTCATCGTTTGTGAAAATGTGCATTTTCATGTTTGTGGAATTTGGTGGTTTATGTATTTCCACGGCTTAACATTTGTATTTATCCTGAACATGTTCTTGTATTATCACCGGTTGGTGTAGTTCTAGATTAATGCACCTCAGAGTGAACTGAGACGAGGATAGAATGATCAGCAAGCCACTTCCTGCCAACCGCAAATTGCTAAAGTTTTGAAATCGAACTAAAAGCTCGAACAAACACTATCAAAATCACCACCGACTGCAAACATTGTGCCTCCTGGGCCATCATTTTATATATGGCTTCTTTAGGGAGGATGTCAGTGAAAAGCCGAGCATGGTGAGTAGACAGTATGCAGGGTGTGCACGGCTGAAAGAGGAGCGGAAGAGTGTGTCTGTGAACCTGGTGTGCTGATGAGCTGTCATTTTGGTTATATGCCAATGCAAAGCAGGTAGTTCACACAGGGGTCAACCTGACAGGAAGTCACTACAGCGACAGCCGATCACGGTTGGTGCAGACTGTCATCAGGGAGACAGCCCGTCCACCACAGACTGTTGTTTTTTTTTTTTAGGGTATCAAAATAAAAAAGTCTCACTTCTCCTTTTATTTCCAGAAATACTAAGATTTCTAAGTTGTTTTTTTTCCCTGAACCTTTAAAAAACAACAGCTGTTTATTCTAGGAAAAGACAAACACTGCTTAATATGCTTCAAAGGAAACTGTTTTTTTTTGGGTTTTTTTCTTAAAACCTTTGTCCTGGAAGCCTACTGTAGACACTGTTGCGTTCCTTTCTCTATTCCATTAACCCAAGTTCACAAATAAAGTACCTGCCTATTTGTGGAGGGCAAAACTGGGTTTGTTATGACGGGAGGTTAATTGGTGATCTGAATAGAAAATGGGAGAAAAAAAATGCTCTGTGAGTTTGGAAATAGGGCAGCCATTGTGGAAGTGATGTCCAGCTACAGTCCAACGGGGACTGGGCCGACCCGTCTGTGAGGACTCTGTGATGTTGCAATGAAACTGAAGAGTGGACATTTGTATCATATTTCAACAATTGAAATCCAGCCCAGTTGCCTAGCTC
>JAUESE010000027.1:7036426-7049560 GCA_032274725.1 Malacoctenus triangulatus
ACACACACACACACACACACACACACACACACACACACACACGGCCACTCCACATATGACAGAAAAGTCACCAGCTCTACAGAGATTAGTTTCTATCTGATGACTGGAGGTGCATGACAGTGGCTTAACAAAGAGGGCCCCGAGGGCTGCGCTCAAATCAGAAGAACACACACATAAACACGCACAATCTTTTTCTTTTTTTCACATTTCTTTCTTCTTTTTTTGTCCAAGTGTAGCACTGACATATCCCTCATTTTTCTCCGACAGTTTACACATTCAAACCGTGTAAATCCCCGTGTTTACATTGTCTCGCACCGAGTGAAATCTCGAAACATGCCCCGTTTTCTTTTGTTCATGTGAATAGGATTACATATCCATTCACACAAACATAGAAAGACGCAGGAGGCGCAGCGCACGATGTGGAACGCCGACGCGGGCGCACAGAATGCAGCTTGTGTGACATACGATCAGCGAAAAACAAGTGCCTGGCCAGCTTCTCGTATTTGTCAGGTGTCTGGCCTTGGTGTCTGAGCCTGACGTGTTTGAATAATCCACGTCGTGCTTGAATAAGCAGAGCTGCTATCTGCCTCTTGTAGATCTGATGGATCCTATCTGTTCGTGTGGACGTTTATCACCGCAGAAGGACGACACGTTGCATTCTGCATCGCGCCTTACCTATAATTGCCAGTTCTAGCAAATGTACCGTGAATGTAATTGAGGTGTTGTAGAGGACTACATTTTTGTTGTTTGTGATGTTTGTTTGTTTTATCAAATCGATTGAATATTACCACTTCCACTGCTTTTTGTCATTTCCTGTGCAACAACATAAAATTAAAATACAATCAAAGTATTTTAAGTGGAGTGGAAAAAACACTTAAAATTGAAATAAAATGTGTGTTGGTGTGTGCGTGTGTGTATGTGTGTGTGTGGACTAATTAGCCTGTTTGCTCTACATGCTTTATGGGTCCTGTGGGGGACGACAGGAGATGGGCACACACACGCTTCGCTCCCCGCAGAGGCCATCTGTCGAACATACACTCAAACATACATGAATTCACCTACAAATGGGCCACAGCGAGGTGTTATAAAGCTGCTGGGGGGGGGTGGGGGGGGGGGTCGCAGTGGGTTGGTTGGATGTATCACCCAACTGACTGCGGGACTGGCGAGATGATGAAGAAGACAAAGTGAGCAGGAACAGCTTAGAGCCTCTGGGAAAGGAGGAGTTGACTGACCCGACACTAAGAAACGAATCAGAACTGATTGTGGCAAACGTGTTAGAAATGGAACAGTGTTGGACTGATCACGTCCACTCGATTCATCCACCTGCAAAGCTACATTTTTTTAAAGGCGAACATCTAATTGATTCCACTCAGATGTGTGAATTCCTGAGACTAATCTTTTCCCATGTAGCACATTTTCACAGCACACATAGGGCATCAATATTCTCAGGTTCAAACAAGGAGTCATGGCGTTCTCACACGGTGGTGTTGTGCAATCAATCGTAAACAGCCCCACAACCTTTCTGTGAAACGCTCACCTTTGTTTCTTCCATTTTTCTTGTTCTTATGTTTTGGGGAATTGAGGGTTGTTGTTTTTTTTTGGCACAGTGATAAAGTGCCAGCTTCATCTGATCACTGTAACGTATTGTTGTTTCCCACTGCCATTTGTGAGCATTTTAATCAATAGAGCTAAGCATCGTCTGTTAAAAATGGATGTTTGATGCTCCTTTTTAGTACTCCGAGACCAGAGAAGGCAGCTGCAAAAAAAAAAAAAAAAAAGCTGTATGTCTCTGAAACACTGTGAACTCTGCCTCTCTGCTGTGTACATCCCGGTGAAATGTATTCAATTATCGCTCTGCGCTCGCACTGTGTACACAAAGTGAATACATAGCACTTCAAACAACAGAGACCCCACACTGCACACAATCAAAAAAAAACTCCCCAGCAAAACAAAGAGAGGTAAAGGAGTCGATATTCCACCTTTGTGAGAGACACGTAACTGCAAGGCTGAGCTGTAACACATTGTGTGGTAAGCTCTTTTTCACTTGGCTAACCTTGAATGAAGCCTCGGATGAGAAGAAAATACCATTTTCACCTCACTTCTTGGCCAGAAGTGCCTCGCTATGGGCTATGTGTGTGCATGTGTGTGCGAGTGTGTGTGCTCACATGTGCCTCATGGAGTCTTTGTTCTATTTCACAATCTGAGATTGCTTTTGCACAGTCAAAAGTGTTTCTTTATGCGGTCTCTGATCTATTAGCTGCACCGGTCCCGTCAGAGCCGGAGTTCTCACTGACTCTAGTTTTAAATTAGGCTTTGTTACAATCACACGTTTGCTAGGGTAAAGGGGGATGCTTGAACGGTCTAAACAATACATCCTGAAATAACAACAGTGTTAAAAGCTTCTCTTTAGATGGCCCCAAATGATTGCAGGCGGTGAACAATAGCCCCTCCTTTTTTCGGGGGCTGCCAGAGTATTTTAGATATTGGGTTACAAACATGCGTTGTTAGGAGTTATCAGCTCGCTATCAGCTCATACAATCATCTCACTGGGGAAGAGCGTGCATCCTTTCAGGCTGCCTACAGCTCTCTAAAAATAAGGCTGTCCGCTTGCTTACGAAGGTTTCAAGGCTCTTAAAGTGTGAAAATAAGATCAGGTGCACAAATTCAGCAGAGAAAAAAAAGGAGTTTTAAATCAGTTTTCCATCAAGGATCTTTGTTACAGTGTTTGAGGTAGCTGTGTTTGCGTGTGCGTGTGTGTCACCGTCGGACCTTTTGATCCTTGTTATTCCACTTGGCGAGCTGATTTGTCTGAGAGGCTGCTACTTCAGGGGAGGAATTTTCGGGTAAAATGCTTCTTTTGCTGGGAAATATAAAAGAAGAGAGCTTCAGTCGCTGGGTTTGGAAGGTTTAGTCAAACACCTCGACCTAAATAACACGGAGCGCGTGCGCGCGTGCAGAGTTTGTGTAACCCGAACGCGCAAAAGTTTTTTCGCCGGCCGGTATCGTGTTCACCTTTTGATGACTTCTGAGCGATACGAAGCACATGTGTGAAAACCGATTTGAAATGGTTCGGTTTCAGACAAGCTGCCAATCCAGAATTCCATCTGATTGTTTTCATTCTCGGCGGTGAAATCCAATACGATTAATTTCTACCCTGGAGATAATACAGGGGTTAAAACTGGGGCTCTGTGAGGTACTTATCAATTATGACGGTGTTACATGCAATTGTGAGGGGTCAGAATGTCCTTATTTTGGAGAAAGCAAAATAGACGTTGAATGAGACATGTCAAATCAAAACCCAAAAAAACGTTTTGTCTATTTAAATAAAGCCCACTAATAAGACAAGATTAAACAATGTCTGAACACATTTTTGAGGCTGTCAGACTCCTCCCCCCTCCCTTTAAAAACAGCAAGAACAGCAATCACTCAAGCAGTTCCTAACCTCTTCTAAAAGCCCCCAAATTACCACTAAAAGAGTCTGTGGACCCCCTCTGTGATCTCAGACTATCTAGCAACACTCTATACGTCTCAGTAAATGTACCACTGCTTGGCTTGACTTCATGATTACAAGTTCATCCTTCCATCCAGCCCTCGTTTCTTGCCCTCCTGTTTTCCCCCTCTATATATCAGACCACCAATACTTGTTTTTCCTCCTGCCCATTTTACTCTCAGCAGGATCCGGGGCCCTAAACGACTCTCTGTCCGGCCCCGGTGACCGCGCAGGTCACATCCTCCGTGTCCCTGACCTTCAGAGGCAGAGCGGCCTTGAGAAAGCATCTGTGGACTGATTTACCGATGCGCAGGACAGCGGAGCATCCGAGGGGTCAGCGAGGGGGCCTCGCGCCGCGTCGCTATCCCACAAGCGGCGAAGGGCTCGAACCCTGGGTTAGCGGTGATTTAGTGACGGGGCCGATCTGGATGCGAAGAGCAGTGTCAAAGGACATGTGGGAAACATGGAGAAATCCGAGAAGTGTGTTGCAACGGAGTTATGTCTCGGTTTTGTAGCTCCATCATTCTGGACAGCGAGGGTACGGGAGGGGAGACAGTGCGTCAAGCAGTTAGCGAGCGGTCCCATGCTATCAAAGCCATATCTCAACTTTCTGTCTGGGGTGAAGATACTGAACATGTCTTGGGCGTGTTTTTCGGAGAAGATTATCTTTTTTCTGTGCTATTTAAAAATTTGTGTTTTTTTGGCTGATAGGAAACGAAGACAAAGTGAACTGAGGCAAGCTGAGAACGTTCCAATAGTTAGACGCTTATCCTGGCACTGTCAATCGTCAATACAGGAGGAAAAACAAAACAAAAAACCAACCTGGATGTTTCTCAACATCATCTCCAACCATTTCCTGCCTGTGATGATTTATTGTTGGTGCCTCACACGAGTAATAAAGAATTATTTACTCTTCTCCAAAGACAAAGTTTTAAAGGTAAGGAATGACCGTATAATGTTAACAATGTAACTTACTGGTCCCTGCAGAGAATTTACCTTACTCCTAAATCAGCTTTAAAGAGGTTCAGGGTCAACTACAAAGGAACCCCAAAAAAGGGGAAAATACAGGTGCATCCTGGCCAATAATGCTGTTTGGTATTTCTTCAGTTTGTAACTGGAACAACATTTATGATGGTTATTTCTCCGAAAACCTGGAATGTTATGTCCATGCACAGAGCTATTCTTTAAACAATTATTAAAAGAACACAGATGTGTACTTTCCTCATCTAGTAAATAAATATTTCCCACTGATTATTTTATTTTAGGAATATGTGACCTCATTTGACCATCGCACAGCTGCACAGGTGTGTAACCGGTTGGTGCTCTTGCAGTGAGAAGGTCCTGGGTACGTGCCAAGGTGGAGGAGGCCTTACTTTTGAGAGTTTGCATATTTTACTTGTGTGGGTTGTTGTTTTTTTCGGGGTAGTTTGGTTTTCTGTGCAGAACAAGACAGCACAAGGTCACTCGGTCTTTGCTTGAATCTTCCATCGGCGTGAGTGTGTCTCTGAGTGTTTGCCCATTGATAAAGTTGCACTTTGTCCAGAGTGTACTCTGCCTTCGCCCAATGTAAACTGTGATCGGGTTCAGCAGCCTGTCAAGTTGGATAGCGCTGTATAGAAGTTGACGGATGGATAAACAGTGTTCAAATATGCTCGCAGTGGTAATCTAATGATAAACTCTGGCGGAGCACCAAAGGAACAGGCCCTCTATTCAAACAATTTTGTGTCAGGTTGGACTTCTTCAGGGACCAAAAAAAGAGCGGCAGACATAAAGCCACGAGAGAGCAGAGAGAGGGGAGTTGTGGCTTTAGATAAAACCCAATCTGCATGGATTAGGCTGACATCCTGTATTCCTCCTGTACATTATCAGAGTGCCGTTTTAATCACGGCCGCGTGTTTGTTTATCCGGCGGAGGGGATTAAACACATTGTGTGCCGGTAGCACTATGTGTCCTCTCTGTCACTTCATCCCTCTTAGATTTCAAAAAAGGGCCCAATTAGCATCATCCATCTGCCATTATATTTTTAGATGCAAAGCGCAGTACCTCACGAGCGTGCCTCCGCGCTCGCTCGCGTCTGATATGTTGAGCAGACTCCCGGGAATATGGGCCGCAAACAGTCCTTCTGCAAGATGATAGCATATTTTTTGTGTTTATTTTAATTAACATGGGTAAAAAAAAAAAATGAAAAAGTCTGGCGGTCTCCCAGACACCTATTTTGCCTGTCGCTTCCCATTCGAGTCATGTTTCTGAATCACTGAGTGCAACCCAGCTGATGCACAAGATAATTAAAACAACCGATCGAATCAAGAACGAACGACTAAAACAGAGGACCAGAATTCTGCGCGGTGTTTTAAGACTTGCAAGCCTGGACTTCAGTCGCATACATGAGGTAACGGCGACTCTTCTGTGCAGCGTTTCAACCTAAACACGATGATGCGATTGATCCCGTAAGTCACTTCTGAGGAACTGATTGGTTGGCTCGATTGTCCTCAACTTCAAATTCGCCTTCACTAACATTGGATCCAGACGCTGCCGTGTTTGATATGCTTTCAACACCAGCTGCACTCAACAAGGACAGAATTATATGGTATATATTCATCATATATCTGAGGAGCCGGTGGAATAAATATACAAGAAAGAACTTGAGTTAAACAGACTTCTTTGGTTAATATTCTACATACGGTGAGCGTGTTTTAATAATGTCATCATGACTTTTGGGCCAATTTAAATCTGGAAACACAAAGTTTACACTGAGTTGGAAATACTCTACAGTTATATTATTGAGCTGTGCTGTATAATTTCACAGTCAACAAAATAAAAAGGCGATTAAAGTGCTCGCCGTTAGCCCCTGTCCTGCCCTCACAGCCTCCGTCACGGTGGTCCCTCATTTATTGCCTCTATTAATCATATGGCAGCCATTAATTCCACCCGGGTATGAATCTGGTGGATTTACTCCATAACAAACACGGGCGACTTTTGACGTGTTTAGAAACAATGTCAAATCACCTAATGACAGCCCGTACTAAACAGACAGCTGGCTGCGTGACATGTGCTCGGCTTTCCTCATGTTTGGGGGGGGCTTGTTCAAACAAACAGCCTCCTTTTTTCTTCCTCTTATGATTCGTTTGTTTTTTGTTGCTTTTTCTGAGTGAGCGCAAAACCTCTCACACAACATAAACACTCCTCAACGAGGCTCGTTTCAAACCATCACACACATTATTCATACAAAAAAGACACACGCAGGCTCAGAGAGATAACGACAAAATGAAGACGGACCACATGTTTCGCGATTAGCTGATTAGAAAGTCAACCCTCAGTCGCCCACTATTTGTGTTTTAAGAAAGTTAGCCTCAAAACAAAGCGCAATGACCACGTGTTTATTTCGGTGAACGCAAAGAAAAAACACTTTGAGTTGAAACCTAAAGTTCACTTGTTTTCCTCCCTTTCAACACATTTTAAAGTTGTCTGAGAACATTTCCTTGGCTTAACCACAGCTAGCCTAACTCGATTCAACGTAGCCAAGCTTAATGCAGCCACTTTACCATCGACCTTGGTTCTCCTGTGTTTGTTCTCTACAAGCAGCCCTCAACATGTTGACATTTGCTCAACGCCACAGTTAGAAAAAATAGTTTGCAGTTCATTTTGCAATCTACTTTAGTTTGCTGGGGGCTCATGTTGGCATTTTTCGACAGCAAACAAGAAAAAAAATACACAAAACAAACACTAAACAGAGGTTGTCAAGTAAACTCAGCAGCACTGAATCAGTGATTCAGCAAGGCCAAATGCAATGAAAGTGGGGTTATTCAGGTGGTGTTTGTTCGACACCGACAGCTGAAAAATATTTTAAAGAGTCAAACACTCAGCAGGAATTTCTCCTCTGCAAGCATCAAAGTCTGTTTACAGGCAGCGATACGTCTGAGCTCTGAGTTTGTCATAATACAGATAACAGAGTCAATGACCACCCAGACGAATTCGAAAGATTAAAACTATCTGCTCTCTTCATATTATCATTCTTTTTTTTCCCCCAAAGAAAGTGAAGTTGGCAGTGTCGTGAATTTTATGAGATAGCTGAAAAAATAACAGTTATTTTTTTCATTTTTCCCATTTAGACTCATCTGTCCATTAAAGTTCTTCATACAGTAGCTATCACAGCTTCTTTCAATGATGGAAAAAGATGCATGTTGGCTGAAAGGTTTCTGCAGTGATGCCGAAAGAACCAACGAAGGGAGCATCAGCTAACTATGCTAGCAAGTTTTTGACTCACATCTTTCCCCGTGGACGTGGGGGAGTGAAGTAAAAATGACAATAATTTAGTGAGATCTGTGAGATGAAAGGCATCAAAGAAACCGCAAAACATGAGAGGAAACAATGACACGATTCGGAGGAAGTGAGAGCGACAGACCCCCGGACCCAGTGGAGAAAAAAAAAAAAAACGTGCCCTTGCGTGCCAGTGGAACTGTTGGCAGCCCGAAGAGTGTTTTCATTGTACTTCAAGCGAATGGCAAGTGGATCATTGTGTATCACACTCTGGCACCGATGAGAAGATTACAAGCGTATCACACAATACGTGAAAACCTCCATCTGTTCTCGGCATGTGTGTGCGCTCATGTGGTTGAAGAGTGTGAAATATCAATCCAGTGATTATTGATATCGTTTACTTCATACAGCATTTTTGTAGTTTATGTGTATACATGTGCGGGAGTACAAGTTCTGTATTGTATTTTTTGATTTCTGTCTCTTGTTCTGCATGTTTCGTCTTAATTGTTTGCAGACACAGAAGGAGTTAGCCACAATATGGTGCGTGTGCATGCGTGTTTGGACACGAACATGCATTTGTTGCCAGGTCCAAAGTCACCCCGTCACAACGTGCGCAACTGCAACTTCCAACTCACAACTGCAGCAAGCCCCCCCCCCCAGCATCAATAATGCAGCATCAAACACACCCGACGAAACTCCGGACGGCCTTCATCTTCACACATCAGAGCGGCAGACATCGCGCCAGCCGCTCCCGCCACCGCCGTCTGTAATACTTATCCAGTTTACATCAAGAAGCGCGGCATTAGCAGCTCCGTCCATACGCCAGACCGTCTGAAATGCAACAGTTGCTTGGGCCGATCCGTAATAAGCATGCTCGGCCCGGAGGCACGCATTAAACATTAACACTGGGTCTATACAGGCCTGTAATCCAGCACTCTACTCCTTCATGTGAGCCAAGAGGACAATTCATCCTCTCCAACAAGAAGGTTCTACAACACACACACACACACACACGCACACAATTCTCTTCCTCTCTTTAATAAACACAGTGCGTCAGGCACATATGTTGGCTCTGAATATTCAGTGTACGACTTCAGCAATATGGTCGCTGATAAAATGCATGCTGGTTTACAGTAGATGAATAACTCGCTGTGGGGGCATCAAGAAAAAGCACAGTTTCAACAGCGAGAGCGCCTGCGAGTGTGCCGCGCTCAGACGTCGTGCGATAAGGACTTCGGCCAGATCTGTTGCATATTTGTAACCCACTGCGTACAATAGCACGTCTGTAGCCAAGGAGTGATGTTGACGTTTCACTACACGACAGTTCTCGTCTGAAATTCAAAAATAAAGAGCTCACTTCATAAGTCTACGTCCAAATACTTTTGAGATAACGTGCCAGCAGTGCACTGGCGCAGTAAACAGGCATTCATTATCGAAACTTCTTGAGGAGTCGGATTATTCACACAATCATGCAAACAGCAGGATGCAGTGACAACAGTCATCAGGTTATGTGGATTCGGAATAACACACTGTGATTTCTCACCAATTCTCTGATGCCTTTGAGCAAGCACAGTTGTTTACTCCGAGTTATTTTGTTGTTCAAAAGACACCAGCGAGCGGCAAAAGACAACAAATGTGTTCCATTGCAGCGATGACAAAGAGCCAAGTGAAGGATGGCAGCCTGTAAGCAGTATTAGTATTAGCGCTGTTAGCTGTCACATTAGCGAAGCTAAGGCAAAGCCTGTTGTGGTTCCCACTCAGTCCCCTTTCACTATACTCCCCCAAAAAAGTGACAATGAACTGAATCATGCAGAGTGTTTTTTTGATTATAGCTTTTTCTGAAAATGCATCAAATCTGATTAGCAAGTTTATCTGATTACTCCTTATTTTCCGGTACTTTTTTGTTTTGGATGTGAACAGGCTGATTGAGAGATTTGTATCTGATCTGTATTTAGAGTTTTTGTTTTCTTTCATCTCAATTGGTTTGATTTTGTGAGGAAAAAAAAAAAGATGTGTGATGAATGATGGGATCATTTAACACACATTAATCATTTCCATTTCAACCCAGTGCCTTTCAGCCCCGTGTTTGGAAATGACTGGCTGGCAAGACGCTGTGACGCGGCTCCAAATAATGAAAGCTACTGAGATCATTGGATTCATCGCCTAACCACACTTCCCCTCACTTTTCAGCAGACAATGATTGCTATGTATGTCTGCTGTGGGAGCTTCCTGGGGAGCGGCGATGATCAGCCCGTCGTTTCAATGTTCAGCTGTGCGTATTTTTGGGTCCGATGAGTACACAAATAGTGGGGCTCTCCATTCAAGACATTAGAACTTCAATACTTTATTCAGCGTGCGTTGAAAGTATTTCAACATGGCTGAAAGAAAGACTCTCACTGAACCTTCCCATCCAAACCAAAGCTCTCACACACACACCAACACACACACACACTAATACACAAAGTCTGGTCCTGTTTAAAATAAGGAATTAGGCTGCTCCGCTCAGCGGTTTGCCATTCAACTCTGGTATTAATTGAGAGCTGGATAATCTGCTTTATCAGGAGCAGATTGCAGAGTTCATGTGATGTAAACTCTCTTTTATATGCTTCCAAATTGGCCTTTGTATGACTCTGTAAAAAAGGAGTACAGGATGTTGTTATGATTTTTGTGACTGCTACCACAGCCACGGCAAATTTTCAGGTTTCCCAGACTTTAAATCAACGCGCTCCCCCCTTTGAGTTCGTCTTTCAGGACACACGGAGACGTTCAATTGTTTTAATATTTTGTGGCATAAAACATCGCAGACTGAAAGGTTTGGTTGTGTGTGACCGATCAAACCAACTTTATCCTGGATGACAGTTTTGTCCCCCCTTTATCTTTCTGCTCATTTCTCCACAGTGTGACTGTGAAATCCTTTTTGGATTCCAGACTGTCAAGTCGACGTTTTAACAGTACAAAGGTCTGGAAAGAGATACGTTATGTTTCTGTTTTGCCATTCGTGTGTAACAACATCACTGCGAGTACTTGATGTGTTCCTCCCTCAGGTCGGGTCAGCGTCAAGCTTCAGACAGCGAAGCTGACAGTAAGCAGACGTTTCACACAGCTGCTTCGCAGGACTTTGGAATCCAACTGAGTCGCTGCAAACAATTAGCACAGATTTGTTACTGTGTGCAACGGTCAAAATGAGGACCTGAATGTACAGTACATATATAGTCTGGACCTGAGGGAGGGAAAAAATGGCAAACGAACTCAAGATCGTGGGATCGTCACACTGAAGGCTGCAAGGGGTCAAGAACACATCAGAGGTTTTGTCCGAGAGTTTGGAAACAATAAGTAAAGAATCTATAATTGTGTTTGTGTTTTGACAGAACAGATTTGTTTACAACAGAAATTAGAACAAAGGAAAATGGTCAGGAGAAAGAACTCATTGTTTGGTTTAATGAGGGCAAAGCATAAATTGAGCTAAGTCCCATTAAACTGCAAATTTAACCTAAATTCAACAAGAAAATCCACACATCGACTCTTTCCTTAATCGTCGAGGTGGGGAAGAACATAATTGCCAAGGCTCACTTAATTTATACCGTTAAATGCCATCTTATATCTCTGTGACCCTGCGAGCAGCTGAGATTTAAAAAGGATGAGACTAAAATATATAACCAGTCCCAAACATTTAGTGACAGTAAGTGCACCAATAAACCATTAAACAGTATCAGCTGCTGCAAATGTGAGCATAGTGTTGATATATAACAGCCTTGGAATATTCAGGGGTACTTTTTTTTTCTCATTTTAAGTGTCTGCTTTAAACATTTATCTGGCGGCAGCTGAGAAAGTGACAAAGCACAAACCTGCCTGCGACTGCGGTTCAGGCCCACATTATGTATGATATATTAGGAGGCAAATATGCTTGATGGCATAGTAATTAGGAGCCATATATTTTCCGGAGCCATGTGACGCCAGAATCATTACCGCTTCTCGCAGTGATGAATGTTTCATGAGACTTAGTGGTTATGAATATATTTGCCACATTTTGTATGTACATATTAAAATTATGGAAAGTTATACCGGGGACAGTTGAGAACATTTGAATTCCAGTTGCTGTCTACTCATTGCTCACTGATCCTATTGTCCATACTGCCAAAAACAAACGCTTCAACACTTTCTTTACACTTCTGCTCATTTTTTGGGATATATTCTTTATTTTTATTAGTGTTTGGTTAATTGAATTTTGCCAAATAACTTCTGGTGTCACTTGTTTATGTTTTTATCATCCATTTACAAAAATTAACCTTTTTGCTAAATTCTTTCTTTTGATCATTAATGTTTTTTTCTGTGAGTTAGTTTGTTTAAAAATCTAAGTTCCTGACTAAATTGATTACATTTCTGTGACATAATTATTTGACTTCTCTTATTAACCTTATTTGAAGAAGGAATGTTAAGAGAAAAATAATTTTTTGACACAATTTATTGACCAAATGGAAAAACCAATGTGATTTCTGGATTCAACACATAAACATTTTCCTAAATCAGTAAAAAAACAACAAACAAAACAACACTGACTTGCAGCAAAATCAGTGTTTGAGCATGCATGCATCACCCCTCTTGACTGTGCCCCCCTATTTTTTCCTCTGTTGATAAAAAATTGACATATTTTACCAACAGGAACAGGAGAGATGACGATGTTTCACTTCACTACTAAACTTGTGGCAGTTTATTATCCATTACTCTCTCTCTGTACTGCCTCTGACTTTTTTCTCTGTCTCCTATTTTGTTTTAATAAACATTTACATTAGTTGAATGTCGATGTGATTTGCAATAATGTCTTGCTGCCCATTTCCATCCGGCCAAGACTGAAGCTTTGGGGAAAACACAACTTCACCGAGTCATTTTTAGGTCTAATAGCTGCACAGATGTCAGCCACCAGCAAGCTCATTTCGAATTGCCGTTGTTTGCGTTGGCCTTCGGTATATCAGCTTGCCTCAGTAACCGGATCAGTGACAGCATTGTGGAAACAGCACGTTTACATTGAGCGGGAGGAAATTTAAAGTGCAATAATCCTCCTGCAACAGATGTAAACTGCATACGAAGAAATGTAAACACAGACTACTCAGTGTTTCCAGGGATGTAATTCATCCTATACAGTAATGCGCCCTGTGACATTTGCACATGTACATCTCTCTCACACAGTCACACACACACTCAGACACACCACACATGCGGGTGCAGGTGCAGCTCTTTTGACTGATGAGTCTCGGAGTATTTCACCCGGAGACAGCTGTCTCTACATGCACGGTCAACATGAAACTCTCCATCCCAGTCTGCCCTCTCTTTGTTCCCCTCGCTCCTCAATTCGGCCCTCCTTTACCCGTCCGTCTCGTCCTCTCTCTCTC
>JAUESE010000027.1:7120306-7138744 GCA_032274725.1 Malacoctenus triangulatus
TGTGTGTCTGAGTGACAGACCAGCGCAGGTGAACCACAGACACACAGCCAGACATCCTGGCACGATCCAAATACACATCAAGACTCTCGCCTTACGTCCTGCTCCTCCTCTCATCCTCCCATCACTCTCAGCTGCTGCCGTTTGCACACAAACACAAATTGTGCAGGCAATTAATTCTTCTTACTGCTACAAAACAATCTTTTTTTTTTTTGCAACTCTTCTTCATGGGTAGTTTTCTCAATGCATCCCAGGAATGTGTTGTGTAAATCAATGTAAACACTCACCTGTCTGGATCAAAATCACATGCACAGGCGGCTTTGTTGTGACACTCAGGCTCTGAGTCCTGCTGACAGCGTAAACAACATATTGGGTGCAAAAGCATGCGTGAAGTAATGAGTCAACACTGATGACACAAGTGTGGCGAGTATTCACTTGGGTCTGTTCAGAAGGAAATTGCAGAACTAATGAGAACTAAGTTGCACATTTGATGCTTTATAGATCGTTCAGAGCTCAATGAAGTATTGCATTGGATTTGAACAAAGACAAATTAAAGAACACCAGTAAACAGGAGTTAAATGTAAAGAAAGTGCCTCAGGAAATGGAAGCATCTATTCTGCAATGTTATCGAAAGAATGAGAGAAGTTTTTTAGAGCAAAGATCTATGGGATAACAAATGTGCAAGGGAGTAAAAGAAAATGCTTGTAACACAAAAACTACATCACCTCCACCTTTTCTCAGGAATGACTCAGTCACGACTTTTCAAACTTTTGTTTTTGAGACTTGTTCAAAAGAAGCGCGTGCGTGCGTGCGTGTGTGTGTGTGTGTGTGTGCGTGTGTGTGTGTGAGAATGTTAGGTGGTTGTGTGCGTGTGAGACACTTGGAAAAGTGCAGGTTCAGCAGAAATGTATTTCTAGTGTGGCACCCCGCAGAGCTAATGTTAGTGGGAATTTGTGAGCGACCAGCTCATTGCAGAGGGGCACAAAAAAGTCAACTAACCAGATTCTGCGCGTCCTCTCCATGCAAGGCTTGCAGGTTTCCTCAGAATCACTGTTCTGTGCAAACACACTCTCTTCAGCCCTCGGTCTTTCAAGCTCCCAGACACCAGACCGGCACAGTTAACAAACTGATACATGCACGTATACAGCGATTTTTTTTTTTCCCCTTAACGTCCCATATCAAATTGTTTTATTATCACTGCTGCAGGCTTCAGAGCAGCGTGTGAGTCTGAGTTCCTGTGATTGAGCTCTACTTCCTAAAGCTAGAAACGATCCATAAGGACTGAGTGGAACAAGAACGAATCTTCCAGAGGGCCGACGTGACTTCTTTCTCACACACACACCCACATTCAAACGAGCCCTTCTCGAGGGCAGAGGGACCCACAGCAGATTTACACCGTCGAGATAATATAGGCCTTTTAATGGTCCATCTGATCCTGTCCAGTCCTGTGTCGTCCACAGCTTCCCGCCTGACCACAGTTAGTGAAACTTAACTCAACACTCTGTAAAACCTGCAATGAATCCTCCCTCAGGCCATCTTTAAAAAGCTGCAGTTATACGGCCCTATTATGGTCTTTATACAGTTCCAGGAGCTGCGTCTGCCTCAGGACCACTCACGTGCTCCGGTTTTTTAGCTCGACTTGATTGGAGATCGTATTATGCGGCGTCACTGAATACACTGACAAGTTATCATGTGCAGGAAGAAACAGAACCATTCTGGTCTTTTTTTTCCCACAGTTGATCCAGTGTGTGGACAGATCCATTGTCAGTGCGGCAAACTGTTTACAAGGGACCCAGAACACCAGAACAAGTAATCAAATAATTAACTGGAGTGCAAGAAAACCCGACCGTCTTTGATAGAAACATTGGTTTGCATTACTTTGGGTTGTTGTTGCAAGAAGTGGCAGGAGCAAGAAAAGGCTCTCACTGCTGTCATTCATCAAGGGGGGGAAGTGGACATTCATCATGGGGTTCGCTAAAGAGTCTGGTAAGGAATGAGCTGTCACGGCCCATTTAGGTCCAAATCACAGTCTGAATGCATTTGTGTATTGTTTTAGCATGGAGTAACATTATCGAAGATTCCAGCATAGTGTTCCGTTCCGTTTGAGGGATTATTTGCAATTAGTGTAAGTGGGAATATTTAGCAAAAAGCAACACATAGTCTCTCTCTCTCTCTCTCCCTCTCTCTTTCTCTAACACACACACACACACTCTCACACACTCTCACACGCACACACTGATGTCCCGGTAATACAGAGGCCAGTGACAGGCTGAAAGGCAAGAGTGATGGATGGGCAGGGCTTAATCACCTTTAATCAGCTCCGTCCTTGAATAATGATGAACAGCCCTTTTAACACACAGAGAATGCAAAAAGAAAAAAAAGAGAAAAGAAAGAAGAAAAGAGATCTGTGGCGCATTGTCTTTGTTGAATTTATAAGTAGCGGCAGATGCCTTTCCCTCCTCCCCTGCTTTCTTTCAACACAGCAGCACCGCCCAATGCAGCTGACGCGCCGGCCACCACGACTCTCCGAAACGCCGCATCTTCATCGCGTTCGCACAAACACGCGCCATTATCCTTCATTCAAACACGCGTTCGTGGCTTTTGTTCACCGGGAGCGACTGCCACTTCCATACAAATGCCATGTTAAGCAGAGACAGAAATACACTGCGGCTCTGGGTGCCAGGTGCTCTGAGCGCTGAGGCTCGCGCTCGGCTCCCCAGGTGCGAAAAGCGGGCTGGCAATCAGGAGAGAGACCACGCAGTTCAAAAAACGCTGATCGCTTCCAGGCTTTAAAGCAAACAAGTGGCCTTTTCCCTTCCTTTTAGTTGTACACGCGTCTTTTTCAGGCTTTGCTTCTCGAATTAGGCTACTCGCTGAATTCAGTCATGGTCAAAAAAATGAAAAATTAACTGAGCACGGAAAGCAAAACGAGCTTCTTTCTTTTAAAAACCATTTCAACTCAAACGAACTGAAAGCAGTGTTAACCCATCTCCGGCCTCCTCCTCCTCCTCCTCCTCCACCCCTCTCCCCCCCCACTCGCCCATCAACCCCTCGCAGGCACGGTGCGGTTGACAGGCAGCTGAAGGGCAGTGCTGTCAGGGAGGCCAGAGGCTGAAGCGTGGGGGGCCTGGTGGGGCAGCTGAGCCCCAGGACAATGCCATTACAGTGGGGATGTGGACTGCATGAATGACCTGAGGAAATCATGGGGCCAGCAGGAATGTTCTCCTGCTGGGCGAACACATGGTATTTCACTCTACAGCAGGGTGATAACCCCCCACTTCTTCCCCCCCTCCACCCCATAACAGCGAGCTGGAGTAGTCCATCATTAAAAAGAAACCTGGTGAAGGCCTGTCAGTGCAGGCAGATGCAGAATGTGTCGTGGTTACACGGGGGCCAAAAATGTGAAACCTCAACGGGGCTCGCAGTCTTTACCGACTCACTTGGACTCATCAAGCATGTCCATGCACACTTGTCCTTGCCCTTTTTTTTTTGAGTTATCTTCCGTTGAAAACTGCTCTCAGACACCGCGGAGCTCTTGGGGCTCCTTTTAATCGCCAAAGAACAAAAGATACACTTGTACCAAAAAACCGTTAGACGCATTTGCTTCCTATGATGTTTGAACCCGCTCCATATCTCTCGGCCTCACTCAAGAGTCTGCCTTTCACTGCGTTTGACACCGGCATACGGAGGCGGCCTCCTATTCAAGGGGACCTTGGTTTCTCGTGCAGCCCCGGCGCTTTGAGTTCCCCGGAGGAGCCGGTGGGCAGGTTACAACCTGACACGCCGGTCTATAGTGTGTGTAACACCTCATTGTCAGCGACCATAGGTTCCCCGCTGACAGAGAGTCTCACTATCCGAGCAGCAGGTTATAGGTTGCGGGAGCTGCATTGTCACTCCTCACCAAGGTTAAGAGCGCCGCCACCATTACTGCTGGAAGACAGCGAGCAGGCTGAGGCTTTAAAACCGAATGGAGGTGGAAACAAGCTCGCTCCCGTCCTGCAGCGAGATGCACAGCCACACAACGGGAAGTATCCAAGAATGTTTAGCTCCCCACCATGTTGGCCGTGACGAATGACTGTCAACAACAGTTAGATTGTTGCTGGAAAAACACGAAACTCAAAATGTGCCGTTTTTTCCATGTTTCCTCCCTTTCACGCCACAGTAATTGAGGCCCGTTTAGATCAGACAAAACTCAGTCAGTCATCACTGAGAGACTTCACACCAGCCTTTCTGTCTCCTTTTGTTGTCGACAATTCATTTGGGACGACGAGTTTTTCTTTCCTTTGTCATGACGTGACAAAGTGAACAGCAACTGTAACATTGAATTTTTCCTGCTCAAAACTGATTTTACACTCCAGACACAAAGAGGCAGCAAACGCTGGTTGCATGAAGCACATTGAGCGAAGCTCACGTGTGTGACAGGGAGGCAGCACGTCCAGAAGACTGTGTGGAGTCCATGTTTTTGGACTGGACTATAATGTGAGAAATGTAATATCACTTCAAATAGCCAAAAATCAAGTATTTGAACCAATGAAAGCCAAAACATTTCATAGATTTAATAGCTGCATTATTCAAAACATTGACCCCCTTTAATTATTGCATGTGGTGATCCAGCCAAGGTTTGGTTTCCTTACAAGGGATGATTAAGGAAGCAATTTTAAAAATGTTTTTATGGAAAATATGAAGCAAACTACTTGTAATGTATGAAAACAAAACTTTGCATACACAGAACCTTTGTTCAACATTGGCCAGACACTAAGGGTCAAGTACAATTGACTGAAAGTGATGTGGGATCCTTCATCTGATTCAATGGGCTTCCTCATCGTTCCCATGAGCTGCGAGCGTGTTTCGTGCCAGTAAAACCCTTCTTCTCCTTCCTTATTGTTTTTATAGGCCCGTAAATAGTCCAAGCTAAATTAATGAGGCCACAGAGACAGTGATGGAGGAGTGAGGGAATAAAGGAATGGAGAGATGAAAGGAGTGATAGATGGCATCATTATAACATTGCACATCTCACTTAACAGAACTGTTGGCTTTGGAAGTTCCATGTTTTAACATGTGCCAAATGTAATCTTGCCATGCTCGCAAGTGCAGGCGTACGCACACATGCACGCACTCATAGACAAAGCTCTTTGAAGCATTGCATGCACACTCTCACTCCACACAGATGCACATTAACATATATACACAAACAAGCTATACAGTTAAAAAGACCAATAAACGCCAAGTTCTTCTTCGGTGGTGTGTGCTCAGCCGACATCAAGCAATCCACAAGCACACATGAAAGCCACACACACACACACACACACACACACACACACACACACACACCATCATAATTAGCTCGACTGCAGTTATGAGAAATGAAGATAGAGCCTATTCTTTCCCCACCTGGGGACAATTTACTGAGTATCTCAGTTAAGCTGAGCACACTGGTAATTAACACTGAACTTCAGCCAGTTAGCGGGCTGATAGCAGAACTCCACAATCCCCACTTTTTTTTTGTTTGTTTTAGGTGTCAGACTCCACAGAGCTTATTCTGTTCAAAGCAGAATGAGCCCATTTTTTTTTTTTTCCTGCGGCACCAGCAAGCTTGGAGAAACTCAATGGTAGTACGAATGGAGCTGGTAAATACCGCGAAAGAAGGCCCTTTTGTTTCTGCACAACACCTTTGCGTGGGCGAGGTCATCCAGTTTAACCCCTCTGGTGATGTCACTCCCTGGCCAATCAGCGGCCCGCAGTCTCCTGAGGTCATGTTTGCAGCCCGACTCTTTGGGAAGCCGACCAAGTCGGTCCTAGTAAAGCATCTGGTAAAAGGTAGTATCACTTAATAGAAGATCCGTCAAACCAAGCTGAGTAGGTGCTACGAGAAGAGCCCCTAAAGTGACCCTTGTTTCAAAGTAAGGAGGGTGATCTGTGCTTATACCTCCTTAATAACGACTTTTAGCACAGTCTATACACACCAACGTGCTGAGACACGAGCCGAGATTGACGCTTTAAAGAGGTCCACCTGTTAATTAAAAGGTGTAATGTTCATGTCAATGTATGGCATCGTAATTAACACCTTTTTTTGCTGATAATGGGATGCAGCGCAATCTACCAACAGTCAAGCAGTCAAATTTCTCTGAATCCCTTTTTTTTCCCCTCCCTCCATCTCTCAGCCCACTATATCCCCCCCCCTCACGTGTCACTCAACACAGCATTAGCATGGTAAGTACATGCAGATGGCAGTCACAGCCAGTAACTTTTCAGGAGCTATTTACATGTAAATCGATGGATTAATTGGCTAAAGCTCGTTAGAGTCAGTGTCTCATCAATACCATACTCCTCAATTACCCAGGGCGCCGAGCGGTCGCACCTGACACACACACACCTCCCCGCAGACGGCGACCTGAGCACGACGAGAGCCAATCACACCTGAAGCCCCTTGATTAGAGTGACGATATGCCAAGGACTGGAATAAACACTTATCATCCACGTGGGAAAAAAACTCATCCATGCTGGTTTGGATGTTTGTCATTTATTTATTCTGTCCTCTTCGGTGCCGCTTTCTGAGGGTTTCGGGAGGGTGCTCGAGTCGATTTCAGCTCACACCGGGTGAAGGCAGGGGACAGCCCGGGGGGGTTGACAGTCACTCACAGGGCAAACAGAGAGGCGGACAAACACACACACACAAACAAACAAGCACACTAATACCTATGGACAACTTAGAGTCACCAGTCAACTGCACGTGAATGTTTTTCAGATTCAAAATCTTTCATCATCACGTCATTCAGATGTATTTCATATAGCTTCTTCATGACTGTATTTCCTGCATTTCCTAAGTTTGTGACATCACTGGTGTGAACACACAGACATACAGCTGCATTCTGACAGAATCTAATAGGAAGAGCCAGTTTTGAGTCGTGATTTGACAGATATTTGTTATGTCAGAGGAGCAGACCATAAATGGGTCCGCCTGTATCAGCCGCACACATCAATACAGCTGTTTACAACAACAGTGATACAAAGCGGGTGGAGGAAACGGAGGTAAAACAGGCAGGAGTCAACGCGGTGGGGGGGTGGGGGGGTGCTTGCATTAATCAGCAGGAGTTCTCCGACGCTCCTCCGGGCTTTGCACTTTGGCATCGCCCGCAGGTGCTGAAATTGAACTCTTAATAGCGAAAGACTAGCGGAGCGGAAGGAATGGGAAAATTGGTCGGTTGTATCGCTGGGCGTGGGCCGCGCTACCTTCACCTTGACAAATGTCCTGTGCCATCCGTTTGAGCAGACAGAAGCGGAGGGAAATGAATCGGCAGAGGAGGGAAATCTGTGGATGATGAGTACTGTAATCTTGTTGGACACTGCTGTCTGCCATTTTACTCCGCTCATCTCCACCACACTCTCCTCCAACCTCTCTGTACATATTTGTGTGTGCATGTGCGTGCATGCGTGCGTGTGTGCGTGTGTGTCTGCGTGCGATGCCTAAGAAAGGTCAGCACTCATCTCCACAGTATCCCTCCAACCTTTAAAGGTTGGATTCTTTGTCCCGGCATAAGTGTCACTTTATTCGAGCCTCCACAAAAGGAGCGACTCAGACAAAGACACACAGGAGGCCTCTAGTTTGGGGGAAGTAGCATTACACATTTTTGGCAGGTCAAACACTTGTTGGCGAGCAGCTCTCGAATTGGTAGACGGCACCGAGGGACCGACTAAAAATACTGAGCTGCAACAGCTATGGGGTGTCGTTGGACCATTGTCAGAGCTTCAAAAACTCACACGGCGTGAAAAAAAACTGGAAAAAGTAACAAAAAAATAAAAACAAGAACAAATCAATTAATTTTCATTTCGCACAATTGAGTTCTTCAGGCTGCACAAAGTGAGCGAGTGAACATGTTTGACAAGTGACAAGAGGAGCATGATGGCAAAACACAAAGCTGCAGACAGTTTTTTTGTGTGTACATGCTGAAAATTGGCAGAAAGATAAAAAAGAAAAAAAAAAAAAAGAAAGGTTTGTTCAGTGTGAACAGTCCTTATCTTGATTGCTTCATACTGCCGATGGAGAGCGTCGAGGCAAGCACAAGGATGGCAAAAGACACAAACATGCACACACAGCTGCAGGGCCTTTAAGGTTGTCCAATGTGGTCGGGGCGCTGTCGGCGCCACGCTCGGGTGCACTGGGAATGCTTGGTTGTGTTTGGCATTCGCAGTGCAGGGACAGCTAAAGGCCCTGATCACTGAGGCCTGACTGCCTTTAATCAGCACACACAGGCTGACACTCGCTCATATGCATACGCAACTGTGCTACATTTCTCGCACGCAATAAAGGGGCCGGCCCTCCTCCGTCAGAGACGGACGCGCTCCCGCGCGAAACCAGAGGGCGCGCCGTTCCATCCGACACCATTTCCGATCCAAGCGCCCTTGATGAAGGTAAAATGTCACCCCGCCCCGCTTCTCGCGGGTGGGCAGGGGATGGCGTGAGTATGCGATAAAAGAGTGCAGAGACCTTTCGCTTCATCTCGATCAACTGTTGGAACAGGAGGAATCAAGGATGCATGAAGAGCGAGTCTATAGATCATCCGGGCGACTACGGACTGTCTGGGACACCACGCGACTTCGGCTGTGGCACAAAGCTGGGAAATAACTCCGCTTCAAAGTGCTCTAATTAGCGTGCGTTTACGCGAGCAGAGAGAGCGCGCGCGCTTCAGGGATGAGTCAGCAAAGCCCACTCGTTTGCTCTGTTGTAAAAGATGGCGCCTGCCAGCAGACTTCGTGGAAAAAAGGCACGTTTTCCATCCCAAGGAATGTTCTCTCCTTCCAAGAAAGCAGACAGCAATTAAATCCTTTTAGGTCACATAGGTGCCCCGGCAAGTTTTCGGACTGACCCGGCGTCTTCCCCAGTTACTTCTGCTCCGTGCCCATTGCGACTTCTCCATAACTTCGCCGACTGGCTCTGTTTAGCAAAACATTCTGTGTCCAGAGCTCGAAAATGAAAGGTTACTCCCGGTAGTTTGTGTCCACGGTTTGCTTATCTCCAGAAGTTTCCAGGCACAGGCTCAAGCATGTGGTTCACTTTTGATGGGCAAAACACAAAAAAAAAAACTGACCTGCAGCTCAGGAACTCTCTGTGGCTCTTTGTCTCTACCACAGCAGCCAAACGTAGCAAGAAATGTATGCTAACATTCTACATCCCTTCCACATCTGAAAGCAAAATCAACGGAGCGAATGATGTCATGCTTTCTTGTTCAAACAAGTATTATCCAAGACATCCTCTCGAAAGACTGGTGTGTTTTAAGCCACCTGAGTCCAACACTAACATATTACTTAGCACGCATTGCTAACAGTATAGTGTTCGAATAAAGTGAAAGGCAAAGTAAAGCCAAACTTTTTCCCATCAGGATGTTTCTACTAACTCCTTCATTGTCTCCATCAATACAGTGCAGTGAAAATCAGACCTGAGCACGTCGAAACAGTGTTCTGCTCCCAGGGGTGCAGGGTGTTGGAAAGAAAAACTCACCCCCGACTATGTTCCCTTTGATCCACTGCAGCCTGAGCCGAGTCAGAAGTATTGTGGTAGACAAGCATCACCAGACGTTAGCCTCGGTAAATGAATATAAAACTGAGAACGCATCTTTGAATCACACTTGTATGTGTGACTTCTGAAAAAACAATCAAACTTTATGAATGAACACTCACCTTTACAAGGGTTTAGAAGAATGCCAAAGGAAGGATAGAGAAATAAAAGAGAGTTTTTGATGCAAGACGTGAATGAATGGATGGATCCATGGATTGTATATTGACTGGGTTTAGATTGACAGAAACAATGGAAGTACTTCATCAGATATCGTGATTTTGGTTTTAGGACAATGCTTTCATGGTGAGTGTGTGTGCATCAGTAATAAAGCCTTTCATGTGGCCATGTGCGTCCTTTCTCTCTGCTCACCTCTGGTTTTCTAATGACCCGTTATTTATTGACAGGCATGGCCCCCGCACAGGCACGGCAGAACACACACTCTTTTATTTCCATCTCGCTTTCTCCTCTGCACACGAGCACATATGGATCCCCGAGGAGCCCCGGAGCCTCACTCCTTGCTTACCTGATTTAAATGGCAAACGCAAACAATATTAACACCAAGGTTACCGCAGCAAGGTCAACAACACACGCGCAAACACTGGTACGAGAGAATAATCGGATTCCCAAATATGAAGCAGGTGTGGGTGAAAAACGAGTCTATATTTGGTGATTTGTGTGTTTATTTTTCAGAGCCGGTGCTGGCAACAGTGACGCCGTGGCAGAGTCGAAGTGATGTAAATCCATGAATGAGTAGAACAAATTGCAAGTTGGTACACAGAGTAACATGAGACAATAATGACCTGCGTACAGTCTTAGACTGTTACTAATATTTTCCACTCTTGGTTGCCATAGAAGGATCCTGTTGTTACTGCACAAGAAGCAACGTGGGTGCAACAATGCAGTAAACCTACACACTGACCAAGGTCCACCTTGCTTTAGCCTGCTGTTGGATAGGATTGACTCCAGTCCCCCCCCCTTTCCGATCCCATTCTCCAATAAATCAGGTATCGGAGACGTTTGGGTGTTTTAAAGGAAAACCACTGCTCGACATCACCTTATAATCCCTGAATGGAGTCAGTATTTGAACAAGTTAAGTGTGCGAGTGACTGCTTGAGCCTGAAAGCTTTTGTAGGAATGTGTCACATAATTTCGCATGAGAGAAAAGTGCCAGAGAAGGAGAGCACATCAAAGATCTTCTGAAAACAGCGCGACTGCCTGCGTGATCCTCGGAAGTGACGGCTCTTTTTGACAGATAAGCGCAGCTGTTCTGACGCGCCGCGACATCAGTGGTAAACGTCTCCGCATTAAGCTGGCGAGGACCTCGCTGAAGAATTGCCACAAGACTTCCATGCTGTGCCCTCCCTCTCGAACGTGTTCGCGCAAGACACTTCAGCGTTTGCCTCGCTGTCATTAAAGACAAGTCGTGTTTGTTAAAAAAAGAAAGTGGGGGGGGGAAACGGTTGTTTGGCTGACGTGTGTAATGCTGTGGCGCAGTGAGATCAGACAGATGCTCGGAGACAGACGTTTATGTGGCGACGCCGGGTTTTTCAGACTGAAATGACACTGAGAGGCCCCGTCTTTACTGAACGCATCTCAGCTGTACAATGAGATGACGCCTCTGACAACTCCTCACTGTGTCACTGTATGCCTACGGTGTGTGTTTAGATAACTGAGACACTTGACAGCCGCAGCCCCTGGATGTGTCTGAGGTTGCGACTGAGGGCGGCGAAAAAAACCTCTTCAGTCGCGAGGACAGACGATGTCTTGAAAGAATCCGACACCAGCAAAACATCTTTTACACAGCTGGTTCTCAGGAATCCCTCCCCTGCACGTTTTACATGTCTGCTTGCGCCTACATACCTGATTTCAGTAAACGGGTCATCATCCGGCTCCGCGGAAGCCCCGTGATTCGTTTGAAATAAACACACTGGGGCACGAACGCACAAAAAAACCCCACAAACAAAACAAAAACAGTTGTTTCATGTGGGCAAGGTTCCGCCTCACTGGAGTAGTGGAACAGATGCTCATAGTAACAGTTTCTATTTTTTTCCAGTAAATATTTTTGCTGGAAAGCATCAAAAAAGACACTCAAAATTCAATCACAAGTTTAAATAAGCTAGTTTTTCTCAATGTATTATTACTCCATTTATTGTTTTGTAGTATTCTCATTGATATATCACATCTTTTTTGCATTTTATCATCATTTAGTTATTTTTCCTTTGTAACACTGACAATTTTTCTACTTTTTGTGTCTTCAGAGATGCAGTCGAAACTTTAAAAGTAATGCACAGAACCGAATTATTTCCTAGTTGTGCTGAAAAAGGACGAAACATGTTGAATTGATTGAGGCAGCGCCGCAAATCATGAAGCTGTCGTGCGGTGCCAGAGAGTTTTCAGCAGGGGTCTGAAGTCCCAGTGACAGACCTCTCTCTTCCTTTCTTGTCTTCACTTCCCTCTCCTCACCCCACCCGCCCCCCCCAACCTCTTTTCTCAGCTTGCCCCATCACATCCATCACAAATGATGGAGTGACTTCCTCCGTTGCGCCGCACCGCGTCCCTCCCGCCCCCCCCCCCCGTTACAGTGCATGTGTACCTAAACATTGACCGTGTCGGCCAACCAGAACGCTTCCTGCCGTGCTCGTCCTTCTGTCCTTGCCTCGCGATCTGACACAACACGCTCGTCAGGAACATCTGTAAGACCATCGTCATCGCCCACCCTTGCCAGGCCACGCCCTCCGTGTGTGCCGATGCGATGCGTGATAACCCGAAGGCACATAAAGATTTAACACGGCAACACAGAGGAAACTTAACTTTGTGTGGTTGTGCGTGGACACTTTCTCTGTGTGTGGGTGCAGCACAGAATCAGACCCACACAGGCTCACACACGATGCTGCGCCCACAAAGACTGATCGCTATGAAGAGGCCCGGTCAACTGGCAGCGGCCTCGCTAACAAATAAACACCCCATTTATCTCTACCTCCATTCCTGTTTGGTTGCGTCGGCCATGAGTGTGTGCACAAGCGTGTGTGTAGGTGTGTGTGTGTGTGTGTGTGTGTGTGCCCGTGTGCATGCATTTGGATATATTTGTCTGCCTGTGTGTTAAGTTGAATTCCTGAGCCTGTGGTTACCACCAGCTTTGATGTCCCAGCAGCACCGGGGCCCTGGGGTGACAGGCTTACCCGCCACCCCCAGCCTGCACTGGAAGGCCCATAAAGAGAAAAGCAAACAGGCAATAATACCCTGAATGAACAGACCTTTCCTGCATCCTCAGCTAGTGCCTCATTGGCTCTGTGTGCCAGAAACTCACACAAACTCACACTCACACACACACACACACACAGAGTGTGATGGGTGCTGGGTTCATGTATAGATGAGCACACTGATGAGCACTTTCCTTCCTAATCTTTCTGTCTTATACACACACACGCAAAACCAAGTGCAGACAGCAAAATGCCCGTCCATGCTAAGCTAACATAATCTGCAGCTGCACAAAAACCAGCCAGTTACGCAGTCAAAACGCCATGACACTTCACTCATCCATCCATTCATTCAAGCCCAGTTTTATTTGGGGGCAGTGAGCAATAATAATGGATCCACATCAAACATGTAAAAAAAGAGTAGCGGTCGATAAAAGAATCGCAAAATGACACGATGCAATATTTAAAGTGATAAAAAGATTCATTATTTTTTAAGCACTCTCAACACAAGCAAATGTAATTCTCATTTCAGGCTTCGTCCTCTCCTTCGCCCCCCTGTCCTTCTTCTCTGCAGTTTAAAAACGGCTACATGCGAGGCAGCACACAGCCAAAAGGGCTGCAGCGGAAAAGAAGTCTCAACACTAACCCAAACTGACAAGAGAGGAGGAAAGCAGCGCAACAGAACACCAGTGTTGGAACAAAGCCGCGTACAGTATACTGCTCAATTCGCCCAATCAAACACGCAGTTGCACACGGGACACTTTCAACTGATGGAATGAATTTGGAAACGTGTGTGGCGCGGGGACACGGGTGACCTCCGATCACAGCACGGGGAGGAAGGAGGTGCCCTTCAGCGAGGACCCCGTGTCCCAGTAGTCACAGGCTTTTGTTATATTACACTAAACTGCCCTGATCCCAATGTGAATATGTGCGGCTACGATAAACGATGTGCAGCAGGGTGCTGCTGTACGACGGAACAATGGGTCAGAGGATTCAGTGAACTGGTCAAAAACGAATGCTACGGCACAGATGGGGCCAGATAGCATGAATAAAAAAACTGCTCAGAAACGGTTAAAGACGGGAGATATATATCAGTCTGGTGCTGCATTGGAAAATAAACACGGCGATCACTGCACTTGATGTGGGGCATCGTGTGGTGAGTGTGTGCATTTCAAAGAGGTCTGTGAAGTGTGTGCGTTTGGAAGTGACATGCTCTTGTGAGCGCCGGCCAGTTATATAATGGCCAACACAAACAAACAGAGTCCTTCTGAGGGACCAGCAGAGAGCCAAAAGCTTCATGAATTCACAGCACTCGACCTCAACGGCCTCAAAGGAGAAAGCACCGAAAAAACACAGGATGAGAGGAAACAATATGGATGTTGATAAACGAGAAGATTTGAAAAGATTGCTGGAGTTGATACCAAAATATTGTTTATTATTTTTCACGAAATTATGAGATGATCGTTCCCTTTTTCAAAGCACATTGTAAAATGTATTTTGAACGGATGCTTCGTCGCTATGCACACAGTTTTCACCTTTGGCCAGCCGACCAAAAGAGTTTGACTCAAACTGTGATTATTAAACAGTAAATTGAGCTGAAATGAATGAATGAAAGTTAGTTGGGAGCTACTTCAAAGTATGAAATTAGGAGCAGACGAGTCTTCTGTAATAAACATTAGGGTTGCTTTGAAAGTGGTCTGATCACCAGGGGGGCACGGAGACTCCAAAACAAACTCGCAGTACGCATCCATCAAAAATAGACCCGCACTGCATCCCTGTTGGATTGTTTTATCTACACAAGTCTAAGTCTCGCTGTTCACTGTTCTGGTATTAATCTGACATAAACTGCGGTATCACTGGAGTTGCCTTGCATTACCGGCGTCTCCGAAACTCACGACGCGGGATCCTTTAATCACTTACCAAAGCCTGATTGCGAATGGAGAGAGAAGAAAGAATGCATGACCGTCTTTGTCTGTGTGTGTTTCATTCGTCACGACGATGCACGCTCGCATGACAACTCCAGCGAGAGACGTATAAAGTGAGTCCAGGACGTCTCCTTGAAAAGCCAAGCGGGGCCTGCGCGCGAGGGCAGCAGCTAAATCACTTAAGCACGAGAGTGGAGAGTGATATAAAACATTTGACATGAGACGGTCGGAGGGCTTTGAACCGGCAGCCAAGTCCCATCAGCCACTGGGGTGAGCGCGGGAGGGGAGAAGAAAGAGGGGCAGTAAACAAAAAAAAAAAAGGGAAGGAGTCTTCTATTTTAAAATACTGTGACTGGTGGAGTCTTTAAAAGAAAATTGTGGAAAGTGTCCTCAATAAATCTGGATAAAACCCCTCTTTTTTTCTTTTTCTTGTTGCTCCACTGATGGGAGAATAAAATAAAATATGGCGAGTGAACTGAGACCATCCAGTGAGTGAAGCTTTAAGACTGAGCTGACTCACTGCGTCTCCATCCGAAGATGTGTACTTGTAGTAAGTATTATAGTTCTGGCTAGTTTGAGGATTGTGTGTCTTGATAAATCCAACAAGAATGTAAACCTGGGCCGCCTCTCCTCCACGTACAGCAGCTGCTCGAAACACACACACACACACTCACACACACACACACAGAAACGCACGCGCACACACATTCGACAAACAGGCATCCCTTTGCTGTTTTAGGATCAAATTAGGGTTGCAGGAATTTCACACTGATGGTAGATACGAGTTAGTTCACCTGCTCCAGTCTGTTCTAATGACAGATGAAAGGCCGACTTAGCGAGATTAGATCTGGCCTCACATTCTCCGTGGAGAGACCGAAGGCTGCTCACAAAACAGACGGTAATCCAGACGACGACGGACGCGTCCATTCGCATTGTGCCGTCTCAACAGCCTCCACGCACTTGAAAAATAACATTCCGATGACACGGCCGACGCAATTGTTGTCAGGAGTTGACAGTGTTTTGTGTTTAAAAAAAAAAAATTGTGTTTTGGCTGTCGGGAGCGAAGGAGAAAAAATGTACACACGCTTGCGTAACTGCCGCTCTCATCATGGTGATCCGCTGCCTCAGCCAGACAGAATTCATGTGTTCTTTTCGGAGGCGCCACTGACAAAACATCCTCGCTTTCACAAACATATCAGGCCATACACAAACACACAGATAAAAACAGACACACACAGCCTACCAAGATAATCTAATACTCCACTGTGCTCTTGTAAAGCCCTTAAACACACTCGGAGGTCTGAATAAACAAAGGCGACCGCTCGCATGCTCACACCCTTTCCCTCTCTCTCTCTCTCTCTCTCACACACACACACACACACTCTCACACAGACGTAGGCAGGTAGGAGAGGCTGCATAGGGGCGTCTCGTCAAAGAAAACAAAGCATGAAATATTCAGCGAAGGTGCTCCATCCTTCGTCTGACTCGCGGTCAGAACAAGTCAAAGCCAACGCGGCTCCATCCAAAACACGTTTCCCATCGCGCTCCTGAATCAATCTCGCCGCTGCAGCCTGACGGCGTGCGTGTTGAATCGCTTGATTATTCAACCGACGTCTTTCGCTTCATTATGACACTCCTGTTTATTTTAGCGAATCAGCAGCATGGGGGGATTTTTTGCGTCCCAGAACCCACGGAGAAGTTTCCAAACACAACTATTTTATTTGGCTAACAAATTAATTTGTGTCCTGACATAACAAAACCTTATTTTTTTTTTAAAAATCTGTTTATTTTAGAACTTTTTAATTAGATGTGTTTGGTTCTCTTACAATCGCCTGATTATTCTCAAATGTATTTATCCCGAATCAACCTTGTGGAGCTCATTTAAACATAGTTTATGAAGAGGCTGTACAAATAAAAAATGATTATTATTGTTAAAGAGGGGGGGAATCATGTTATATATCAAATGTTATAGCTTTCTGTCTCTATGCAGCCTGTTTCGCAATAAATCAACAACAAGCGCGCTCATTGTAAAAAGAACTCATGGGATCGAGTCTGCCCGAGTATGTTGGAGCCCCATATGCCTGTTTGAAGGTCTGTGACATGTAAATACTGCACCAAAACACGTCCCAGACATCTGCTTCTATCTGTTTTAGCTGGCAGTCGCACTGTAAATATGTTTTCGTCCCTTTTTTTTTTGTCTCTGCTATCTCTCTGTGCAGGGGACTTAACCCCCTGTTTGGCCATCTATCTGTTAACACAGAGGGCCTGGAAGAGCGAGCGGCATATCGGGGGCCCCACCGGCGGCTGCACGCGGGGGGCTGCGGGGGCCTGTTGGTGCAGCTGTCCCACTCCGAAGTAACATAAGACCTTATTAGAGTCCATTAGCCCACTCTGAAACTAATAAGAGATTGTCAAATACATCCAAACATTCACACAATTCACAGAGAGGCAGGAAGTGAAGAGAGGGCGGTGGGAGGGGTGGGAGTGGGGGGGGGCAGGAGGGTCTGCCATTTGTCTGCACAATGTCCCATTCTTGTGTCGATAACGTTTGTTGTGTCATAATTTGGGTGCAATCCAGAAACAAAGGGAAAATCTAACTGTATTATCTAAATTGTAGTCAGAAACTGTGTGTAATTTTTCATCCCGATTTATTAGCATCACTCAAAATAAGATTTCCAGAACTAAATTGTGATTGTTTTAGTGTTAACCACCAACAAAATTGGACAAAAAGCAAAGTTTAGAATCCCATCAGGGGCCAAACTTTGAAGTTATTTCTTCTCCTCGTCCCTGCGTGTTCACCACTCATGTGTTGTGCAACGGGTATCGTGTTGTTCTGACTGCCTCGACAAAGTGTCTCCTCACATCTGGACAGCCAGAGATGCTCATCTGGAGCCGAGCAGCTTCCCTCGGCCCCTGACGGCGGGAGCTTGACCTGGGAGGCTGCCTTTGATCCCGAATTACCAAACGGGCGCGACCCCCGGCGAGGGGGGGGAGTGACCCGATGAACAGAGGTGGGTTCGGGATCAGCTGCACCGAACGAGATCACCCCCCCCCCCCACCCCTCCAGAACAACTTCTTCTTCTTGCGCTTTTGAAAATTTTAACATCGATTCAACTTTAAAGCCCGAGCAGGACAGCCGCAGTGCAGTGGTGGCTACTCTCAGATAGATGCAGTGTCTGGCTTCCTGAGCCGAGAGGAGCCTGCTGGAATGGAGGGAAAAAAAGAAGCACAGCATAGAGCGGCGTGGAGCGCGGCCACTGTACACAGCCAGCATGTGAGGTTCCCGGGGAAATACAGCTGTGACTTAAGCCTCGTTCCCCATTGAGTGCAGTTGTTTTCCTCAAAAAGCAAAAACATGACATTTAGTGAAAAGAGATAGTGTTTAACAGGTTTTCTTACAATAGGTGCTTCATTTTGTGATGAGAAACACTGTGTTTGAATACATGGCACTTAGAAAACACTGCAATGATGGAGTAAAAGTGCCAAACTAAAGCTAAACATCATGCATTGCTCTGAAAAGACTAAAACAACTCAAGTTCTCGAATGAAAAACTTGTTTTCTGGGATGTCACCAGTGAAACCTCCACCTGAAGAGGGTTTAAGCTCAGTTATTCCACCTTTCCGTCAAAGTTGTTGAGGAGAAGGGAATTCGAAGAGAATGAAAAAGAAGATCAGGGATGAACAAATCGTCCTGCATAAACGAGTGAAACACTCCGGCGTGGGATGTTTTCCCAGAGCGATGTGTCAGGCCCCAGATCCAGCACAGC